>JAOBAT010144839.1:0-11250 GCA_026413305.1 Hydrozoanthus tunicans
CTTCTCGCAAACGTGTGCGGTAAATGTGCGACAACAATTTCGATCGAATGCGACGAAAATTGCATGCTACCGCACAAATGTGCGGTGGGCTTTATTTATTCTTTCGCCGTATTTCCCTTGAAGTTTTCAGTCGATTAAACCACACATAAAAAATAAGAACGCTGTATTTAGTTCGACCACGTAACTCCAGCACTTCAACACCTCAACTGGCTCCCAATCAACAACAACAACAACAACAAATTTTTATTTATACCTATTGATTACAATTAATACCAACAATCAACAAAAAAAGAAATAAAATACAAACAAGGAAGGTAAATTGTCACCCAGAATAACCTTAGGGTTAATCACGCTGGGTCACAGTTACTTGTTATTTATCCATTATGAAGTACGGTCGAGAAATGAAAATTAAGAGAAAATGAGACAAAAAAAATAAATACAAATAAATACATCTATTAGGTTAGTCCATATCACTAACTTGAGATGTTACACAAAAAAAAACCAACATGAAGAACACAAAAGACACTAAAAACTACAAAGGAAAGCTTCAGAAACAGAGAGCGGGAAAAGAAACCGCCATCTTCCATCGACCGCTGACCGCTATGACCAATCAACCAGCGTCTGTAATTTAGAGAAGCCATCTTTATGATTAAACGCTTGACCAACATGGCACCTAGGTACCTAAGCTAAAAGTTTTGTTAGAGATCGGACACCCACGAACGGCAAACTCGTCTAAGGGACAGTTTACAGATTCCATTTTACAAGTCTGCGGCAGGACAGCACTCATTTAGCTGAAGAGCTGTGAAACATTGGAACAATCTTGACTCTAATGTGTTGCTAAAAATTTGCAACGTCTTTAATATCCTTTAAATCAAAACTAAAATAATATTTCTTACAGGCATCTAAGATTGAACGGTTTACATTTTAGAGTACATTTTAAAAGTTTTTAAACATTTTTATTATAAAGTTATTTATTATAGATCTATTGGTTTTACTTATGTTTATAGTTTCTGAAAAACGGTTTACATTTTAAAGTACATTTAAAGTTTTTTAACATTTTTATCATAAAGTAATTAATTAAAAATCTATTGGTTTTACTGATGTATATAGTTTCTGGAAAACCCGGTTTGGGAGAACTCAATTAAACTATTGTTATTATTATTGTTATAATAATAATAATAATAATAATAATAATAATAATAATAATAATAATAATCATAACAATAGCAATAATAAAAACAATAATAATAATAATGTTTTTATAATAATAATGTTATGTTTTTTTTTTATTTTCAACAAAAGATAACAAATGTATTTGATAGCGCTTGGATCAATAGGAAATTGACAGCCTGATTTATAGGTTGACTCTTTGAGGGAGATTATGAAGGGAGATTATGAAAGTTATATTGTATCGCCAACTCTGTTTTTCTTGATTATCATCATTATTATTATTATTATTATTATATTTTTTTAATAAATATTATTATTTTTTGATAATTTGAAGCTAAAATCGACGTAAAAATAAAGAAAGAGCCTCGGCCAATTCTACTGGCTCTATTAAAAAACGTGCACTTCAACGCCTGTCGATTACATCTATTCATCTACTCTTTCGCCTTATTTACCTTTCAGGCAAAAGTGAAAAGTGAAATATCGTTATCTAAAGAAATGAAGCTTGGAAGATGGAGCAACTGAAGAATACTTTGTTGCTGTTATTTTCATTGGTACTGCGCAGATAGCATTGGAACAAGAAAACGGCAAGCTATTGAAAATCATCGACCCTGTGAGTCAGTACTCGGCCGGGAAAATGATTTTACTTTAGTTAATGCAAAGCGTAACGTAGAGAGTCATCACGACAAGTGAAGGCCTTTATTTAAGCTCAACGATTTGTGGTCAAGAAATAAGACAGCTACAAGTGTATTAATCAGTGAGAGCTTACAGTTTTGTTGTGGTGGTTTTAGAGCTAGTTCAGCGTTATTGTAAAACATCTCAATGATGTCTTGCTCATTCATTCAATCCTCGCCATCAAATATGTCTTCAGTCTTCTCTTCGGGCGCCAGGAACCAATCTTGCTTGAGGCATCTAAAACGGGTTGTAATTCCATTCATGGCTGCCATGTCTTCATCATCCAGCTTCACTTGGTCCGGTGCCAACAGGTTTTGTTTGATACGAGCTTCATTAACAGACTTAGGAAGCACAGGGTAACCGCGGGCAACACCCCAGCTAAGAGCCACCTGTGGAATGTCGATATAAACTTAACTTGACTCTAAGTAAAGACTTTGGGAGCACAGGATTACCCCGGGCAACAACCAGCTAGGGATCACATGTGGAACGTTGATACAATTATATTTTCTAACTCACTTTCAGCTCGTGATCCAAACCTTTCCTCGTGTTCTCCCATCAATCCCGCGTGTTTCCAACAGAGTATAGAAACACAAGGAAAATATCTTATGCGTGATCTTAACATAATTTATTAAAAGGTAACTCTGATTTTCGGTCAATAACCAAATATCCAGCATTCTGATTGGCTGAACTTAGGTCAATAAGCTACCAAACATGCTTTTTTGAGTTACGGACTTCAAAAGTTAAAAAAATGTCCGGTGAATTTTATTACCCGCTCGAAATTACAAGTATTGAAGATTGACTCGAGAAAAGTTCTACAAGAGACGTCAACTGAAAATAATAACCAGAAAGGTAAAGCAGTGAATGAAAACTTTCAGCAAATGGAGGAAGTCGTCAAGTTTATCGACGGTGCGAAAATTGAAGTTCAATGAATATTGTGGAGAATATTTTTACAAGAAATAAATGCTTTTTAATCAAACTAATGAGCCATTTAATAAAAATCTTAATAACCTCGTTTTGCTCGATCTGTCTGGGAGAATATTTTGCCCTCGGTCTTTCGCACAAACCTCGCTTCGCTCGGTCTGTACAGTGAAAGACATCGGGCAAAATATTCTCCCGGACAGACCTCGCTCTCGGTTATTAAGATGTTTTTATGGCTGATTAGAAAGCGCAGGATTTCCTTCTTCATCTAAATTTTAAGCTTTATTACCCTTCTCATACCTCTGCATGGCTTAAAAAGTAGAAAAGCTAAAGGATTTTGAAAGGAGTCGTTTGGAGTAGAGAGCAAAATGGGTTTTCATTGCTGCCTCACATAGCTAGTACATGCATAGAAAGTCGTCGTATACACATCTCCACCAAAACATTACCAAGTTTGATCTACTATTCTTTGTTCCTTAACTGAAATTTGAAAATGTTTACAGTGGGATTGCTTCCAACATCAATATTAGTTTCTGCTTTATGTTTTCGTAGGGTAGGAAGGACGGATTCCATGAGTTAGCGATGTTACCTGCGCGGGGGTAGAGCCATGTTTTTCAGCAATTTTCTTAAGAACAGGATCCTCTAGGACAACTGGTTCCTCTGCTGTTACTGACGGTCGCTTGGGAGCACCAAGAGGGGAATAAGCTGTCAGGAGAATCCCTGAAAGAAAACATTTTCGTAAATTTATGACAATCGAAATATTCATTTATTTCTCTTTCGAGAATTGAGTCTTTTTAAGTTTGAGTTGCTATTTTTAAACTAATACTGCAGGAACGGCGGATTGGCCAAATTCTTAACCCACTTTGGGGCAACTACGCCATGACTCTTTTTCAGTTTGCTGACTTCACCTTTTGTTTTGAAAATTGAGCACTCTTTAAGTGCCTATAACATGAAATGATTTGTCATGTCAGTGAATATACCTTTCTTAACGAGGTAGAGCGATGAAAAAATTTTGCGAAGAAAAGTTATTGCTTCAACTGATTGAATGACATCAGTTCTTGGACAGGCAAATTATCAACTTTGGAAACCTGCTGCAAATATTTAAGCTTTGGACGAAAATTAGTAAATATTTTGAAGAATACCTCGAGAGACATTACCAGCCTAACTTTGGCTTAGATTTATCCAAAGGTTATGGATTGGCAGCAGATTTTTTAAAAAAACTGAAAATTTGCCGGCACACCATCTGACGTACAGGGTTTTCATTAACGCAAGATAATGCGTCTTTTACGCAAAAAAATAATTTGGGACGCAAAAAAGAAATGCAATGCGTCGCTGGGACGCAAAAGATCGCGGGGATCGACAGGACATTACAGTGTAAAATAACCTTTTGATAACAGAAAGATTGTTCAGCAGAGCAGGTTATCTTCTCTTTTATGCAAAAGAAAGATAAATATCAGTTCAACTGGTGAGAGGGTGAGTCTTTTACATTGTGTTGATTGGTTGAATCTACAGTTTTTTTTTTCAACTATGATGTGTTGATTTGTTTGTAGATTGTAAAAATATAAATCTGCAGTTAAGAGGTAACTTGGTACTGGTTTAACTGGTACTGGGACATATTTTCCCCTTGATTTGGTGGGACCCCTTAAAATTTGTTTGGGACCCCTTATTCAAAAATGAAGGGGTCCCTGGTACTCCTCTTGCAAATTTCTACTGAAAACCCTTCACGTAATCAGTTGTAAACATTAAATGTTAAAATCTCGAGAACCATAAAATTTTTCACCATTAATCTTCATTTAGCAAGGCCTATCCGCTGACGCAACAAAGTACTTCATGTCATACGCACTTTAAAGTCCCTATCAAGCTTATTTTTTTAAGTTCCAGATGAAAAGTAGAACCTTTTAATAATAGTAATTTTTGAAAATAAAACCTTTTCTCGTCGTTCCTTCTACATTTTCTAGACTTGAAGCGTGCAATGATGACGTAGCAGAAGGCATATGACGTAGTACGAGGCATAATGCAGGGACAATCTTTTTTATCTCAAAATATTCAATTCTGGCTACAATAGTCACATTGTTATAACTTTGATCAATGAATTATTCCCTTAACATTGTTTGAAGTTTTATGACATTTTTTTTTAACAGAAATGAATATTTTTAAACAAAAACCACATAATTCACTGCTGCTTCGTCACGGGTTACCAGACCCCGGCCTGCTCGGTCAGAATTTACATTCCAATCTTTTTTTGATTAAAAAACATACTAGGAAATTTTCTTTGGTTATTCGAATTTTGAGTTCACAGATGACAACAGTTTTAATCAAAAAAGTAAAAATTAAGCTTGATAGGGACTTTAAAGCAACACATTTATGTTAATTCGCGACAATCAGTTCTTCGTTTGTTTCTTTTTGAAGAATCGAGCCCTCTTTATTTTGGTTGCTACTTTAAAGTTAATAACGAAGAAAAGGCGGGTTAGACCAATCTAATCCACTACGGGGCAACCCTGCCTTGATTTTTTCTCGACCAAGCCGAAAAGGCCAAATCTACACGAAAATGGATTCCTTTGCGGGCGTAACTCATAGGTTCATTGTGTCACTCAAGTCCCAACACTAAGACGAAATGATATCATATTGACGTTGAAATTGCAAAATTTAACCAAAGTACCAAGTTGAAACTGTGGGGACAATAAAGGAATCGTGATACCGTACCTTTCTCTTCGCAGTATTTTTTTAAGTTCCTTTGTTGAAGGTAAGGGTGGCATTCGACTGAAAAATAAATAGCAAAAACATTACCGTACAAGTTGGCCTTAATACCGTCTTTCCAGAGAGCTTTCTCTTCAAACCCCTTAAAGTTAAACTACTACTGCTAGTTTTTATGTTTAAGGGATTTTCGTTCCAGTTTTTAACTACGGCACATATTGCCCAAAACTAGCCGTAGCTGAGATTGTTGCGAGACAGAAACAGTTTTCTCTTGTTTCAGAACGCGTGGCGTGGCTGAGTTTCAAGCTAAAATCATGAAATAAGTTTACCATAACTTCCGTTAGACGGTTTGAGAGATTTTTGTGCGCTAGTTTGGACAACTGGGATCTCGAACTCAAACACCTATGGAGACGATATCAAGACCGACAGACCTCAAGTTTAGATCTTTCGGAGTTAAGGTAAACACAAAATTGGTCAAATTTCATACATAATTACCTTGATTGCAAGCTGGAACAATTTTTGCTCCTTCCAGTAAACGCATGGTTTTCTTCATACTAAAGTTTGAGATTCCAATAGCTTTGACAAGACCTTTGTCAACCAGCTCTTCCATTGCCTGCAATTTGTTTTGTAATTGTAAGTTTTTATTACATAATAAGTTTTTTGCTTAATACAGTTGAACTTCGGTAATTCCAACTCGGATAGTTTGAAACCTCCGCTTATTGGAACAAATTCGACCCCCAGAATTTCATCTTAAATATAAAACTAAAACTCGGATGAGTTGAACCCCCGCTATTTCGAACTCGTTTTTGTCTCCCATCTGAGTTCGTACTAACGGGGTTGAACTGTAGCTTGTTTCGTTTACCGTTTTGTCAGAACCATTTTTTTCTAAGGTCCAAAATTATGGAATTCCTTGCCATCTTCATCCACTTCTTATCACACGTTTTCTTCTTTAAAAAAATTGATAAATTTTCTATTAAGTTAAATCATACAGTAGTTTTGTATACGACTCGCGCCTTAACAAGTTCTGTAACATGAGGGAACCTGCTCGCTTAAGCCTTTTTGGGGTCCTCTCGACTCAGCAATATCTTGTAATGTAAAATAGACTGGAATACGTTGCATATGTTGTTGGCCAAAGAAATTTAAAAACATTTAAAATATTGAAAATTGAAATCATCTTTTGTTATTAGGCATCATTAGACATTCGCTCTTTGCTCGTTTTCACAGTTTTTTTCAAGATGTCGACCTATACACTTACCCATAATTCCAAGCCGTAAATGTCTAAAATTGCCCATAAAAACGCAGAGAGAAACCTTAAATCTTACTACAACATATGAATTCAAGTGAGGCCTTACCACTGGAACGCGATATAATCCAAGCGTCGCTGATCTACAGCATTAACAAAGAACCCCATAAACCCACACAAAGGTAAGAGAAAAAATCTCTGACCTCGGTGGGATTCGAACCCACGACCTACGAAACAGATCTACGTCTCTCTAACCAACTGAGCTACGGGGCCAGCTGGGAGTTTGGTCGTGAGATTTAAGGACAGTACGGCTCGGCCCGAGTCTGGAAATAATCATAGAGTGTTGTCCTTCAGTGCCTCATGAGTCAATACAACATGAAAATTCAGGTGAGGCCATACCACTGGAACGGGATATTTTCTCTTTGCTTATGTGGATTTAAGGGATTCCTTGTTAATGCTGTAGATTTGCAACACTTGCGATTATATCCCGTTCCAGTGGTATGGCCTCACTTGACACATTAGTACTAGGAAGAATTTAACCAACTTTTTAAAACATTCTTTTAGCCTCGTTTTAGCGGTGTTAGGGCCGCAAGGCATTGTGGCAAATCGAGCAGAAGTACAAAAAAAAATTTCAAGAAAAACGCGAACATAAAAAGCGCTTTGAACATGGCTCGCAATGCTTTTTCCCAAATCAATCTATATTCCAAAAGAGTGATTACTTCCACTCCACTAAAAACATTTAGGGATGACGTGTTAATTACGTGTTGATTAGACAACCAATGTTCTGAAAGATTGTTTCGGAGAGAAAAAGGTTTAGTTGTATCGTACCCAGTCTCTGAAAACAGCTACCAACAGTGATGTTGTTCTTACAGTGCCAAACACAAGATATTTACTCAGACTTCACAAACCTTCCACGTTTTGCTCATTTTATCAGCATCGTAGCCCAATACTCCGTCTGCAATGCATCTTGGTCCTAAGACGCCTTTCTTGAAAGCGACTGGAATATGTATCTACATAGGAAAGTGGGCAAGAAAGCTTATAAAAGGAAGTAACTTGACCTCTTTCAAAAGCAGACTATAGGAAAACTTATCCTATGTAGTAAGCAAGAACAGCATGACCTTTAAGCTGAGAGTACTTAGCTATGAGCAGTATTGTTGATGATGCCAGCAACTGATCTCTTTATCTTAAGTGTCCAATGTACACCACTACCTACCTACCAATGTTATGCATACAATCTCTGTCCGTACACCTTTACCTCCCCACCAATATCAAGCAAGATCTGTCTGTACACCTTTACTTCCGTAATAATGTCCGTCTGTACGCTTTTACCTCCCCACCAACATCAAGCAACTTCTGTCTAATGTACACGTCTACCCACCTACCAATATCATGCAATGTCTGCCCAATGTACACCTCTAACTCCCCACCAATATCATGCAATGTCTTTCCAATGTACACCTCTACCTCCCCACCAATATAATACAATGTCTGTCCAATGTACACCTCTACTTCCCCACAAATATCATTCAATGTTTGTCCAATGTACACCTCTACCTACTTACCAATATCAAGCAATGTCTGTCTATTGTACACCTCTACCTACCTACCAATATCAGCAATGTCTGTCCAATGTACACCTCTACCTACCTACCAATATCATGCAATGTCTGCCCAATGTACCCCTCTACCTCCCCACCAATATCATGCAATGTCTGTCCAATGTACACCTCTACCTCCACAACAATATTATGCAATGTCTGTCCAATGTACACCTCTACCTACCTACCAATATCATGCAATGTCTGTCCAATGTAGACCTTTACCTACCTACCAATATCATGCAATGTCTGTCCAATGTAGACCTTTAACTCCCCACCAGTATCATGCAATGTCTTTCCAATGTACAACTCTACCTCCCCACCAATATCATGCAATGTCTGTCCAATGTACACCTCTACCTCCCCATCAATATCATGCAATGTCTGTCCAATGTACACCTCTACCTCCTAACCAATAGCAAGCAATGTCTGTCCAATGTACATCTCTATCTACCTACCAATGCCTTGCAATGTCTGTCCATACACATCTTCCTCCATAACTGCCAGTCTGTACACCTCTACCTTCATAACAGTGGCAGTCTGTACACCTCTATCTACCTACCAATGCCTTGCAATGTCTGTCCATACACATCTTCCTCCATAACTGCCAGTCTGTACACCTCTACCTTCATAACAGTGGCAGTCTGTACACCTCATCCTAACTACCAATGTCAGTCTGCAAATCTCTTCCTCTCCACCAATTTCATGCAACGCCTGCTTGTACACCACTACCTCCCTACTAACGTCAGTCTGTGTACCTCTTCCTCCTCATCAATGTCATGCAATGTCTGTCTGTACACCTTTACCTCTCTAAGTAACGTCTGTCAATACGTACATCCCCGTCATATCTCCGTCCGTACTCTTCTACCTTTGGAACAAGGTTCTTACCAAATAAAGATAGCACTACCTACCCATCAACATCAAGCAGTGTCTGTCCGTACACCTTTACCTCCATAACAATGTCAGTCTGTACACTACTACCTCGACACCAAAATCATGCAATGTCTGTTCATACACCTCTACCTCCCAACCAATATCAAGCAATGTCTGTCCATATACCTCTATCTCCATAACAATGTCAGTCTGTACACCTCTACCTCCAAAATAGTGGCAGTCTGTACACACCTATTCACTATGTCTTGTCAGTCTGTATACCTCTCCCTCCACACCAATGTCTTGTAATGCCTGTCTGTACACCTAAGTTCATACGTTTCTGCCTCCCTAATTAATGTCTGTCGGTACATACATCTCCGTCCGTACTCCTCTACCTTTACCTTCTCTACCAAGGTTCTTACCAAATAAAGATCAAGATAATCTAGCTGCAGGTTCTTCAACGACGTTTGACAGGCAGGAAGCACATCCTCGGGGGCCTGACTGTCGCACCTGTGAACACAACAGACTATAGCTAGCAAACTATGTGCCATGATTTTTACGACTAAACTAAGAGAGATGAGAGATCTTTAGAAAAGTTTTGAAAGAATCAGCAACAAAATTCATTACGCATCTGAAACGCAGTCTTTTCAAGATGGTCATGAAATGGTAAAGAGCAACTAAACTACTGTCACTCCATTAAGTCGGAAGTCGGACTGTGATGGGAAACGAAAGACAGTTTGATTTAGCAGGAGTTCGAACAACCTTGAGTTAACTAGAATCAAATCCTGGGGAAAACGAAATTTGTTCGAAAAAGAGAAGGTTTCAAGTAATCCCAATTTGAATAACCAAATTTCGACTGTAAAATGGTCATGAAGGACTGTAACAACAGTAAACTATTCCAGAGCTACTCTGACAGCCTGGCCAGTTCCAGTTACCAAACGTAAAAGTGAAGTAAACAGTGAACACTTACCACAATTTTGAAGTAATGAACACGTCTTCTCGCTTGATCTTTCCTCCTTTAAAATACTCTGAAAATACTTCACCAATTTCGCCCTCGTTGAAGTAGACATGTGCACAGTCGATGTGGTGGTAACCACATTCCAAGGCTATCTTCACAGCTTGCCCAACTTCTCCCTTTTTAGACAGCCAGGTTCTGGTGAATTTTCAAAACCAGAAGAAAGTACAGTAGTCAACGAGTTCCACAAGGACTGCTGTATCATTTTGAAGTGATAACGAACTTAGAGTATGTGTAATTGGCCTTTCGAAAATGATTGCTGTATGTTTTACCATAATGCTAAGAGAAGCTCAGGTAAGGTAATCGTTGGTAAAACTCTTCCTTGTACACTAACAACACCCTATTATTTACAGATTATCTCTTTGCGTTTTAAAGGGCGATTCTAGACGTTCTAGACGTGTGCTCGGAATTTTGGGTAAGTGCCCAAAACACTTGTTGATTGTGTAGCAACAAATACTCACAGCACCTAATCCGTCACTTTTTCTTTTTCGAATTTCTTGGTCGAAGTTTTGTATTGTGTATCTTACTGAAAACCTTAAACAGGAGAAGAAAAGCATTTAAGGAGCGAATGATATTTTTCAATAATACAAAGAATACTAACTGTAGTTTCGAGTTCAACTTCTAACAGCAAACATGTTGAATTAGGTTCTTATAAAATAATGTTTCGTGTATAGCCAAGAATTTGTAATATTTTATTATCAGGGTTCCTGCAGCTCAGGACCTCTTAAATTTAAGACTTTTTAATACCGAAAATCGGCAAAATTTAAGACCTATCCAACGAAGTCACGAAGCTTGAAAATCGTACCCTGGCTTTTTCCACTGACTTGCACGCTCAGTAGAAAATAATAAAGAAACAAGACGCGTTGTTCATCCGATTGAGTAGCACAAAACTCAGTGAATATCCCAAGAATGTATAGAAAAATGACTGCTATTGAACAACTCTTTTCATTTCTTTTTCAAATTCAATGCCTTTTAAGACCTCAGGGATCAATGTCACCAAATTTAAGACCTTTTTAAGGCCTTAAATTTTCAACGACACTCATAATGACTTTTAATGCCCCGCGGGACCC
>JAOBAT010144850.1:0-57698 GCA_026413305.1 Hydrozoanthus tunicans
AATCTGCATCTGTCACGTTCGATAGAGATTTATTTGAACTCTGGCACATAGTGAAGCATGAACACAGTAGCTACATGTACGCATTGCGGGCCTATTTTTTTATTGGGGCGCCGGACTGCTGTATGAAAAAAGAGTGCAACATTTTGGAAATTGAAGGACATTTTAAGTGCGGCAACTTTATAGCACTTTGTTGAAGTGTTACCGGAGTCTGTTTCTTTAGAATATCAACCTTGAGAGTATCATCAAAACCTGCTCGCTCGAAATCGCTTGTAATTCCGGCAAAAACTTTGTTAAACTAATGCGATCTTCTACAGGTATAGACAGTAAGAGAGAAGTGAGAGACAGGGAGATGGATGGATGGACCATTGTACGGATGGGTGAATAGGTAGACTAAGGTAGAAAAGTAGGTAGAAAGCCTACATACCCATTGATTCGATCCGTCCGCCTTCCAGTTCTGTCACACCAAGAGCCATCACCAAGACGATCGGCAGCAAACAAAACCTGCTCATGGTTCCTTTTTGAAAACATCAGAGTTTCAGACACGTGCGGAATGTAACATTGCGTGCAATTGGCTCAGTGAATCTATTGCTTTAAAGGCTAGGCTCCTAAGATATGGATTGAGGCCTAGGGAACCTTAGAATTATTTAGGAAAGAAAAGCTGTTTTTGTTGAAAACAACACTTTAACACTTGAAGCGGTCAAAACTGCTATGTGTTGTTTCACAACATGAAAAGAACTCTTTCATCGATCCTTGTGACCCAAATAGCTCGGTCCCCTGTTTCGTAATGTTAAGCTGGAAATGGTGTGGCCTACCAAAGCGCTGTTTAATAATCTGGTTATGAAATAGCGCTAGTTGTTTGAACCTGGATAATTCCGTATCTACTATATACTACTTGAAAGTTCGAGTCCACAGCCTTCTGCCTAAAAAATTGCCGCGATTGAGATCTTAAGTATATTATAGGACAGCGCAGGGATTTTGACCATAACATCAGCCTTTTTAGGAAGGCTCCTTAATTAAGCGAACTAGAATCTAGGGCTTTGGGTTCACCATCTCACCCATCATCGTTTCACCCTGTACAATGCTACGAATATGCAATTCTTTCATCAGTCATCACCAGGAATACACGCTTTTTTGTATCAAAATTTAAGAACAAGCTGAGGCTCGGGCTCGGTAGCTAATGCTTTAAACTTTACTAAGTTTCGAAATTTTACAACACAGAATAAATAGAATATTGTTCGCAGTTTTTCTCTTCCTATCATTGTCATTGCCTCTAAATTATATGCTGTACGCATATACTTACCGTGAAGTTAGTTCCTTGCGATGTACGTGTATTGTAATACTCGGCACTTAGTTTTCATTTAATTTAAACCACACATTGAAGTATGAACAATTTGAGACTCAAATCGCAAAAAACTTACGAACAATGAACCTCAGCCAAATTTTCTGGTTCTTATATTTAAAAGGCGTGTAACCTTGAAAAGATATTTTAAAACAATTCCAACTTCACTTAAACTACGATGATCGAAAGCGTTAAAACTATTGCAACCAAAAGTTAGTCCAAGTTACAAGTTTTTCTGTATGACTAAAAGCTAAAGAGTGGAACATGAACTATTTTTCGGACCCGCCCGATCCAAGGAACTCAAAGCTTTCTACAACGCTAGAAAAATTGGCGCGGATAGCTAATTTGTTCGACATTTTCCTGAATAGGAACATGTGGGATAAAACTCCCTTTTATTGATTAAAACTTCTTTGCGGAGTTGTCCAGATTAGAGCGCAAATATTCAACTCGTACTTTTTCCTGATTTCAACCTGTAATTACAGCATTGCATGAGGAAACATTTTCTCAAAAATCCGTGTTCTGAAACAGGGGTAAACAAACAACCAAAAGATTCGTCGAGAAGCGCCTTACTTGCAGCCTTAATTTAAAAGTTAAAGGGGTTACGAGGTATTTCCAGTCGACTCACCTGAACGACTCCCAATTTACAGAAGATGAAGATGGTGTCGATACACTCACAGTGGACTTCTTAAGGTGTTTTTAGAAGGAACTGGCTTTATGTGCACTGGCTTTGTAACCAACACTACCGACACCTATTTAAAAACACTAAAAAGATTTAAATTACTTACAAATTCCAACTAAAGGCCAACCATTACTAGGAAATCGCTTTTGATAACGTTTGAATTTGCTTTTTCTCGAGAAGAACAAAGAAGCCAATTGTTAACACAAAACTGAGGAATCAATTGCCGTGAATTGGTGGTAAGCAAGGCTTTTGCAACGTCAGATATCATATATATTCTGTGTGGGGATTAAAAACCATATTGTTGTTGTGATTGCTATTTCACTCTTTAAAATACTACATTTCAATCGAAAGAGGGTGAATTATGTGAAAGGTAATTATTTGCGTTTTTGTACCATAAATGGTTTAATTTGCATGTCAGTGATAAAATGTTTTTTTAAGTATTAGTATAAACACCTCAACTGGCTAGTTTTGATTGACGCACCAAGTACTTGCGAAAACCCGTTCAGCAACGAGGACTTGAATTTAACAAAAAAAAGTTTTCGGTCCTTGAAGTTTATATTGGAACTTAGTTGTTTAAGTTTTACTGTAGCAAAAAAAACTTTTCGGTAAGAAATCTTTTCTTGAAAATGTTTTAACTACATAGAATATGTTTACTATGCAATTCTTATTAATTTAATCATGCTGTATTGAAATAATTACTCGATTTTCTATTTTGTTTTCAATTTGATAGTGCCGGATAATGGCACGTATATAGGTTTCAATTACCGCACATTTGTCGCTTAATTTTCCGTAGCTTGTTTATCCATCCGATGTTATACAAACAAAATTTTCCAGCGATTCAAAAAGGGAAACGGAAAGACGTTTTTGACTATATTTAATTCACAGTGTTTTGTAACAAAAAGTTGTGGAATTAAAACTTTGATCTGTTCTTCTGAGCGGTATTTTCTTTTTTCAAATTATTCAAGTAATTGGCGCAACCCATATATATTATTTTTTTCCTAATGCAATCTTTTGGATGCTTTTGAAAAGTTTTCAAGTGTTTGGGTGACGTCATCAATCAATCAAACCTATTTTTGGCCGTATTCTTGATTAAACTAGTTAAAGACGGAAGTGTCTTGATTGTAACTTGTACATTTTTTGTGGGTTTCAAGGTCATTTTCGATTATTAGCTTGAACAATTATTCAGTTTTTTTCCCTTAACCTGGAATTTTTGTTTTTATCTATTATTTTTGTCTGTACATGCCTGTAAAACAATATTTTTCTCAATTCTTCTGCAAAGAAGTTTTTTAAAATTTTCTAGTCAGTCTATAGAACTCAATATTCTTTCTCTGTTCTTTTGAGTTAATTCAATTTTTTTGTTTTTTTTTTGCTCTACTCTATTTGTCTATCTATAATAATAGTCAATATTTTCTCTTATCTTTTTGTCTGTTCTTTGCTTCAACATAAACACATTTTGAAAGTAAAGATTATGTTTTTCAACTTTTAAATTATGTTCTGAAATCCACGCATTCTTTTCAAGATACAGATAGTTTTCAATAACTCGTTGGAGTCCTCTGTTTTCCAGGAAATAATTTCTGTTTGGATGATTACTGGTTTGGCGAATTTTTCAACCCGAAAACTCAGCTCTACTATGTTTCGTGTTGTTATTTTTTCTTGTCCTAAACTTTCAGCCGAAACAAGCCGCAGCGTTCCTATAAACTAAAAGAACATGCCAAGTACCGATTTTCTTGTACAAGTTGTTTTAAATACCAACAAACTGAGCTTTTGACTTTGTACGTAATGTTTCTTACTACGTGAGAAACAATTCATATCTGCTAAGAGTATTACGCACAAGGTAAAACACTCAGAGTTTGTCGGTATTCGCAAAACATTTATATTTGATGATCTAAAACTAATCTAAGCACTTTTAAAAGGCAGCCCTCCCCCGAAAATTCGGTACACGAATAATCTTAGCTAGTGTGAACGAAAGCTTTCGTGATTTACTTTACTGATAAACCTTAATACCTGGTGTCTTAAATATTCCGGACATTTAAAGTTCCCAGCTTACAGACCTCATTCATAAATGGCGTCAATTTTTGTACTTTTTTGCCTCCTTTAGCCTACTAAGAAAATATTACTCCAAATTGGGGCAAGTTAGGAATGTGAGCAAATGAAATAGTTTGAATATAGACGAAAGAATATCGAAATCGCCGCCACCTTAAATGATTATGAGTAGGATCTGTTCTTTCATTTTCTCCTTATTTTTCTTACAATGCGTCCTTTACACTAGAATTTTGACAGCGGAAAGCGGAAACGATAGGTTTTGGTTTTCCCGGAAAATCGTATTTATGTGCATGAAATTTCAGTTTAGGGATTTTTCCCGTTTGGTAAATTATTCCTGTCTAAACTTAACGACTCAATCTTGCGTAATACTGGAATAATCTTGCTTCATAGTTGTTAACAGAGCTTGACGCTTGGCTTGTTTAGTGTTTCTATCTCGCTGCCTTTAAGTATGTCTACAAATCGTTTGTGATACGCATTCTTTTCCCTCTCGACTCTTTGTAGTTCTATTTTCATCCTGGTCAGTTCCTCCTGAAGCCGTTTGACGCTGTTCTCAAGGTTTTCTTTAGCTTCTTCACGTTTTCTGCGTACGATGTGAGCATATTCTCTGTTCCTTAAACAACGCCTTCTTTTTCGAACCTCAGCCGCTTTCTCTTTTGGCTGTCCTTGCAAGAGTTTATTCAATTTCTTTGTAGACATCTGTTGCAATTCAACGTCTGTGAAACTATACGGTTCGTAAGTTTGCTGATCGCGCAATTTTTCTTGCTTTTCAAGCCAACTGCATGTTGAATATAACTTTGTAACAGGTGTCTCTGTACAGTTCGAACTGGCATTCAAAATAAAATTTTCAAAAGCCATAGATCTTGTTTTTGTAGGAATTTGTTGGTCGTCATTTCGTGGCTCTTCGACTGAGAATGAAAGAAAATCATTAAAAGTATCTTTGTTCAACTCACTGTCCAGTTGTTGTATAGCCTCTTGTATTCCCTGCAAACACAACTCTTCACTGTTGTTTGTTTCTGTAGTTGGTTTCTGCATCTTTGCTTTCTTAGTCGTAAAACTAACAGTTTCTTCTTGTGACCCCACGCTTGCCTCAAGCAAGTACATTAGTACTGGCAAATAAAGCTTCATCGGTGTTGTATTCCAAACAGCCAATCAACAGGCGGCATGTGGGGAATTTTCCCTGCGTTCCTATCATGTCGCGTCCGGTGGGACAGGGAAGTCTCGGGGTGAGAACGACGTTCATTATTCTTCGTTTTCACGACCCCCCCCCCCCCCTAGAGAGTAGAGACGTGATGTTGTTGCCCTTAACAGACAACATGGATGTCATGAAGTCAGGTGAATACAAAGAATCAGGGTGAAAAGCGAAATTATATTCAAACTGCACTTCCTCCACGCTTCAGTTGAACACGTTGTCCAGCAGTCTGGTTTTTGTCAGCGGTTTTGGCGAAATTTCTTTTTTTGACCGCGAGCTAATTGGGGCGAGAGCAAAATCGAAAGGAGCGCCCCCCCACACTTCGTTTTTTGCTCTAGCCCTTATCTTCGCTGTCCAAAAAAGAAAACCTTGTCAAAACCCAACGGAAGCTGGTGGCTAAGTATAGGCTATATGTTTAGTAAGAGTACCACTGTACCATTCTTAAATCAATGATTCATGTACAATGATTCAGAAAGGATTTGGATGTTGGGAAAAATCTTATTTTACAAGCATAAAAGATTTTGACGCTCAAAATCAAAATCTTTCCCTTTTTTTCATTGTATCCGTTTGGTTGAGTAGGCCTTACGTCAAACTAGTCAATTTCACCCCAAAGCCTCGTATTCAAGGATAGGGGTGAGCATTTTGCACGTGCAAACCGTGTTCACGCAGGAATTCTTTTCATTTGTGGGCGCTTTGGGATTCGATTTATGAAATATTCAATCGTTCGTGATTCGAAAGCGAAACTTGGTGGTGTTTGACGTAAACATGCATAAGGCCTATTACTCTTTATGGTTTAAATTTTTTTAGAAAAGGCTAAAAATGTTTCGGCCTTAAGTTAAAACTAAATGTAAATACACCTAAGCCGAAAGGTTTAATTTTCTCGAGCTGTATTTTCTATGCAGTATTTTGGCCTAGCTACTTTGAAGTAAAATGGAGTTGGCTTGAAGCTTTCCACAGCGACCTACTAATGTATTTGTGTTGAAAAATTCGCCAAACCAGTTATACAAAAAAGAAAATCTTTTATGGAAAAAAAGAAAGTGGTGCCTTTATATAGCGCCGGCCCTTTCCATACCAATACTCAAAGGCGCTTTTCAATGATCAGTTTATCCCCAGCGGACCAGAAGCACATATAGGCGCAATTGGCAGCCGCTTCAAAGCGGTCCATGTACGCTGGTACTCATTTTATCGACCCCGGAAGGATGGAAAGCTGAGTGGCCTTTAGCGGGAAAGAAGGTCGTCCAAATATTCAACCCTCGACCAGGCCGGGGATCGAACCGGGGAGCTCAGCATTGGGAGGCAGAGATCTTTCCACTGTGCCACTGAACCCCTCCGCCTGGAAAACAGAGAAGGAACTCCGTTTAGAAACAAATTTAAAACGAGGTCAAGAAGAAACTATCTGTGGATTTTGAAAAGAATGCGTGGATCGATTCGAATAACATAACTTTAAAAGTTGAAAAACATATTCTTAACTTTTAAAATGTGAAGCAGCGAACAGACAAAAAGATTAGAAAAAAAAATTGACTATTTTTCAAAAAAATGATTTTTTTTTTTACCAAAAGAAAAAAATATTGAATAAACAGCAGAAACAGATTGTTCTCAAGTACTGCGACTGCCGCCTCGTTAGCCCAGTTGATAAGGCGTCATTCCCATCGTGCGGAAGGCCCGGGTTCGAGGCCGGACCTTCACTCAGGGTCTTAAAATAGCTGAGGAGAAGGTGCTGCTTTTGCCCTAACACTCCGCAAATGGTTAGACCTTCGCGTCTTCTCGTGGGATATGGATGTTAAACCGTAGGCTGTCGGAGTCTTACAATTGGTTGTAAAACCTTTTGGGTTTTCCGACTACCTAAAGAGTATGTGAAAACTATAAACATTTCGCGCCTTCTCGGATAAGGACGTTATATTAGACAATATACCAAGTCCTATTAGGCCTACTCCGGGGCCTTAAATCGCCGCAATTTAGGTCGACTTATTGCGATTTAATGCGACTTAAGGCGATTTAAGGAAAAATGGGGTGGAAAAGTGAAAGGATTCTTTTAAATAATGAGAAATAGTAAACATTTAAAGAAAAGGTCTCAGTCGTTTAACCAAATGCTGAGTTTGAACTAACAAAGATTGACCCAAGGTCTTTGTCCCTGAGGTATTAACCGTCCCAGTGTACTCACTTGTAGTCACGTGGTATGTCCAACGGGACCCAGTTGTTCAAAGGTCGATTCGCACTAACCCAGGGTTAAAATTGTAGCCTAAATCATCTTGTTTCCAATCTTACAAAGACTGATTTGAGCTTGTATTTATGGTGTTGACGATTTTTTTTTCCGTTGAAAATTTGAATAGTGTTTTTCAAGAATTGCAAACCTTTATTTATACAAAAGAAGTTACTGCTTGAATTTGCCTTATCCCAGGGTTAAAGTTAACTAGACTTTGAACAACCCAGCCGTCATGTTCGTTGAAGAAACGACAGCTAGTGTACGCATGCGCAAAAGCTTCTAAATAGTTTTAACTATGTAAAATTTTTCTCAGTGACAGAAGGAAATGAGAATTCATTTACTCATACTCTAGATGAATAGTTCAATTCAAAGGAAATTTAATTGTAAAATTTTGCTGCGCTCTCGTTTAGAAGGTTGTTTTCGCTAGAGCATTGTGAACAGAAGGACAGAACATCTATCGCAATAACTATAATTTAAACGTTGATCAAAAACACTGTAAGCGGCGATTCGTTTTCAGACGAAAGCAGAAACTCGAATACGTATTGTTTTCAAAGAAGTATGATTTCATGGCTGATTTTTAAAATCCTGTTTTAACTAAAAGTGTTTGCTAATTACTACAGTGTTTAACTGCTTTTTCTTCTGACGTGGTTTTCAAATAGGGAGAAAAAGTTGCTATAAATACGTCCTTAGTAAATATATTATACCCGCTCTTCGTTCTTTGCTGTCCGTTTTTTTTTCAGACCCGCAAAGGCAACTGCTGCGAATTTAAAGCCCAGGATTATTTCTCGAGATCTTGCTCTTATACCAATCTCTCTCGCTCTGTGTTTTATTCAGCTCCGCTTGAACACGACCGAGCTCGTCTTGGAGTCGTGATACACGGCTTGTCAACACATTTCTTCTCTTCTGTTCCTTCAAGCGTGAGTTTTGCGAATATTCGCGGTTTTTAAGACTTCTTCTTCTTCTCCTTATCTGTGAAGCTTCTTCCTCTGGTATATCTCTCAAGCGTTTGTTCAGGTCTTTTATTGTGAAATGCAACAGCTCATTATCTGTCATTTCTGTTAACTTTCGTTTTCGATGATTTGAAGTTCTGCTTAGCTTAGTAGTGCCAACCTGGCCGTTAGCGGAAGACTGAGTTCCACCCAAAACACTCTTACTACACGCAGAAAAACTCTCATCGTTCGTTGCTGCTGCACTATTTGCTGTTCTACTTTCGCTTTCATTTTTGTTTGATGTAGTTGCTTCCGTAAATATTGGACTTTCATCCCGCAAGTCCCTTATGATGTTCTGGTAAGTTTCTTCGTCCGTCGATAACGAAGCGAGCAAAGAGTCGTCCAGAGATCTCTCTAGCGAATCGCAAGACTGGTGTTCCGTGCTTGATCCGGGACTACTTTGGTCCGGACTGAAAACCGTTGTCGAACCCATAATGCGGTGACAAAACGACCCGGCACTCTTCTACGAAACTCGATGTAGCTCTTTGATTTTTAAAACCTGAACTGTAGGAACCAATCAGAGTTCAAGAACCGGATTGGACTGGTCGTGTTCACAGGGGATTCCCCGTGCTGTATTATTTCTAAGAAACCCGCAGGTGAAGTTAAGTCGCTCGCACGTAGCACTGACATTTAAAATTATAACAAAACATTGTTTATTTTGAAGTTGGACAGTTTCTTATCGTAACATATAGGTAGTATGCTAGTGTAACCATCAATATTTGTCGTTCAATGCACTTTTTATATTGAAATTTACTCTGATATTTATCTAGGCCGCATTACGTCATGCACTATTGTTTTGTGCCATTGCAATAGCTAATAAAACTAGTCACCATTCCCTCCGAGGTAAGGAGCACTTTTCTTGCATATTATATTACTACCTACTTCCATTTACAACGCCTTATTTCATGGACTTACATGCATTGGGTCGCACTGGCGGTTGAAGCTGTTTCCTTCATACACAATAGATAATTGTTGTATGGTTGTCAATGCTCTCTCGAAAACACCCCCGTTCTTATTTCACTTAGTAATATCTATAGCCAGACCTTTCGAGTATGCGTGCTTTTTCCTTTCTACGGCGTTATGGTTTCCGGTTGTTGTGACAAACAGGTTGATGTAGCAGAATAAACTATGATGTTGACTTAAATGTACGATTTAAAGTTTCTGGTGCTAGAATACACTATGCTGTTCATAACATACTGGTCTGACTGACTAGAAAATAGAACAAAAGCGTTTCTACAATGCATCTACATCTGTGTAATAATGTTTCACTAGGAAAATATGAAAATTGTGTGTTTGTGAATAAATCAGACAACTTAATAGGCCTATGAATTAGCATTAACCAAGGGTTAATTTTTAAATCAATGTTTCTTTTCCTATTCAGAGACTTGCTTGAGCTGTTCTTTTTAGAATTGACACGTTTTTTCCGTGGAAAATCTCAACAGTAGTTTATAAGAACCGTAAACCTTTCGAAAGAGAAGAAATTTCTGCTTTAGTTTTGGCTCAACCCAAGGTTTAGTTAACCAGCCTTTGAACAACTCAGCCTGCCAGACGATCAAACTTTCGCTTCATTACTCGGGCTACCTGTGGTAGGCCGAGTCGAGGTCTGTCCTTTCCGTCAGTCTATCAATCTATCAATCTACGAGTCTACCGTCGTCGGTGAAAATGAGTAAGCCCATGGTACTTGATGTAGTGACGGTCTGCGGTGCTAGCGCGAGAAGACATGTGTCACGGTCGTGTCACGATTGTGTTTCATGCCTCGAAATTGTTTTTAAAATTTGAAAAGGTTTGTTAACACTGTCAGCTGAAATCCCCATATTAGCCCGAGTACACGCTAGCATAGCGTCTAGTTCTTCATAATCGTAGCATCTTTCACTCCATCGGCCGACGAGAAATACTAAAGCCTGTAATAAACAATGATTTTACTGTTTATATAGCAGCTTTAGCCAGTATAGTATTTTGTTATTTGATGAGAAAAGTTCCGGGTGATTTGAATGTTTTTGCCAAAGGGAATTTTCCCTTTTTCGACTGGCGGAAAACAAGGCATTCATGGAATGGCACAGCAGTTCTGACCCTGGTTTCTTAAACTTGAGATGAAATTTATAATATTAAAATTAGCAACTTGATTTTAAAATCAGGTGCATCAAAAATTATAAACCTGATGTTCTAGCTTTTGAGTTTGAAGATTTTTTGTAAATTGACCAAGATATTTTAAAATATTTGTTTCAGAAGCGAAATGCTATACTCGATGACATATCAAAATTCTTTGCATAGATCATGCGTGGAAAGAGATTTTCGCATGAATGGCCGGGTTTGTCGCATTAGTGTCTCTATCTTGCCAGATTTCCAAACTGTTGTTTACCAAAAGAAAATTTTAGCTGTTGAATTACAAATTTATGAGAATATTAGAATTTCCTTTTTCAAAAATTAAACCAAACTGAATAATTACTCAGAACTCAGTTACAGTCACATGTTTAGATGACTCGAAGCCACGTGTAAGCTTCAGTGTATACCGACCGATTCGAAATATATGCTCCTTTCACTTCAAATAAAATTAATTTTGAATATTCTGTAGCGCGGGAAAGATGAATACCCTTCTTGTCAATACTTTTGGTACAGATACTAAAAAAATGAAACTGGCCTGATTCTGAGCACGCGGCCGGTTACAACTGGTTTGTGCAGCCTCAACAAATATACAAAACACTGAAATATTCGCCACTCAATACGAACTTTACTTTAACTTATGAATTAACCAGTACAAAAGCTAACATGTGAGCATTATTTTGGGCAGTTTCTTGTGAAGGCAGAAATAACACAGCTTTAATTAACACATCTGGTTTCTGGATTTCGCTCACAGGTGTCAGCCCTGAATTCAAGTAAATTATAAACATCGTAATATTGCGTTTTATAAACAAAACCTAAATCTTTATAGTTTTTCTATTTAATGTGACTCTTACATCAACAGTAAAACATTTTGTCAGGATCGTTCTATAAATATAAAGTTATCTTCTTCAGCAGCCTAGTAAATAGACTACACGTCATTTTGTTGCATGACTAAAATTCAACGTCAGTGCACGTGAAAATTGGTATTCATAATGGCGTACAAAATCACGTTTTTTCCCGATATTTCAAAATATCAACGAACAATGTACGGTTCAAGACCATTTGTCATTAGAATTGAGTTTCACACGGCTCCAGAATCTAAAATTTGAAGCGTCAGTGAAGCAACGTTTTGCGTGGTAAGCGTAAATATGCAGGGCAAGTTCGGGCAACGTCGGCGTTCAAAGCACATGGCTCAGTTCATATCTTAAAAGGTGTGAAGGCTTCTTGTAGCCGTATTCTACTCCTCGAGAAACTGACTCTCTCTTCAAAAGTCTACACTTTTTAGCTTTGATTAGTTTTTCAAGTTTGTTCTTGTCGTCGTCTGGTTTGCGTGGACGTCAGTAAATTCATGTAGCAATCTCTCTCTTTCTTCGTTTTGTCCAACTCCATTCTCGTCCGACTCAGCTCTTTCAAAAGTCGTTTGACTTTGATTTCTAAATCGCTCTTAACTTGCACGCGCCTCGCCCTGCAATCCTGAGCATAAGTTCTGTTTTTCAGGCATCGTCGCTTTTTCCTGAGCTCTATAACTTTATCTTTTGGCAGTTTCTTAAGGTGTTCGTTCAATTTTCGCACCGGCAAATCCCGCAGATCATCGTCGTTCAGTTCATTATCTGCAACTGGGCTGAGCGGAGTTTCTGACTTATGTTGCATTGTTGAACCACAACCAACATTTTCAGCAGGAATAGTGGCATCTGAGAAAGCTTCGTGGCCGGTAATCTTACTAATACCATCAACGTCGCTGAAATTTGGAAGCAAAGAAGAAAAGTCAGCACCTTCTTCAAAGTTTGATTGGTTGAGCAGGCTTTCAATCGGGTCGTATTCCGCAGTACTTTCTGGTGTTAGTGGGACGAAATTTAAATCGTCAGAGAAATCCATGTCGACTTAAAAAACTAAACTCTCTGCTTTGGAAGGTAACACAGTCAATTCTGAATGACAGTGCGAATGTGGTTAGCCTTATTACCAAACCAGCCAATCAGGAACGAGTTTAGAAATGGGGAATCCCCGGTCGATCGACTTTGAATATTAATTCTCAACCCAACAAAGTTTCATCTCGCAGTTTTCGCGATAAGTTTCAAGTAATTATCAAGACCTGGTATTTCACAACAACATTTAAGCGTTGAATGAAGCAATTTCTTTTTACATACCCGTTTTGGGCTACATAATACGACGCTTTCCATGCCTTTAACCGCCTATACTCGCTCTCAGCACATTCACTTGCACGCTTACTACACAATAAACAAAATTGCGTCAACTCGACTGCACGTAATGTACAATTGCACACTTCTCGTCAGAGCTTTTTACCTGAGTCGAAGTATAATTTCCACGGGAGATTGCCGAATAGAAGCAAGAAAGAGCTTTCCCTCGCTCAGAAAGCAAGTTTTTGAGTGAAAATAAAAGGCTTTCCGAAAAAGCGACCTGAAAAGCACTATATTTGAATACTTGATGGTTATCTAGGGGAAGTCCCTCGTACTTAACTTTTGACCCCCCAAAGACAATCAATTCTGCCGCTGCATTATTTTTAATACACATAAAATCTTATTTTGTTCCATAAACTGTTCTGAAACCTCGTAGAAATATTTTGTTATAAGTAAAAGCCGCAAAATTGATGAAAACCGACTTGTTTTTGTCTTATTAGGGCAGTAAACATATGTTTTAACTTTTGAATTTCAAATTAGGGGAAGTTCCCTTTTGCCAAGACAATTCCGTAACGCCATTTTCAATTTCGTAATGCCAGTATTGAGGCGTAGCCGCTAAAAGTAAACTTTATGTCATTTGATGAATACAACTATTTTATTAGAAAAGATTTGGATACACATCGACAAGCAAAATTTTAAGTAAAACTCTTCCACGTTTTGGAGTTAATTTGGATTGAAAAATGATCTTGAGAAAATTATAATGCTAGTACTTATTTTCATAATCTTGGAGGCAGAGTAACTACTTATTAGGTAAATATCAGTTTTGGGAGGAAAAAATTTGAAATTAGTTCTTGAATATCTAGTAAATAGCGTCTCGCGTTTGCCTCTGCATTCAGTTTTTAGGACCTTGCCGTACGTTGGACAAATTTCACTTGTTTATTTTATCCCCGTCTGTAATTTTACTTATCTATAGCTAAAAAGTAGTAGAGTACAAAAATAACTCGAGTCCTTCAGTTTTTGCTTGATAGATCGCGAAGTGGTAGCTATCACGTGTTTTTCACTTCATCTTTCGCTTTTGCACTGATCTGTTTTGACTTAGCATTTTTACTTCCTTCAAACTTTATTGGTCAACTAAAAATGTCTGAGTAGCTAAAGCAATAGCTCAATACGTATAAAATTGTAAAACTCGAGCTTATTTATTTCAATGTATATATTTCTTGTTTTATATTCTAGATGATGGAACCAAGATAAATGGTCGTGTAGATCGCAGTAACCATTAGCAATTCTCCCTTCGAGCAAGGAGAGTGAACTGTATATATGTACTTTTAAAAAATCCGTGTGTAAATTAAATTATGGTTATTTATGGTTCAGTTCCGCTTGTATACATATCTAACATTTTGAAAAAAAAGTTTTTTCGTCTGCTAAAATTTATAACATAGATCAGAATGACTCAGTCAACATGCCAAGAATATATTTTGAAAAAGTTATAACAGACAATGAGCTAATACAAATTGCGACCGGTGGGTTTTACAAAAAAGCTTCACGCCGCAGAGCTCTTGAAGTATGGAGAAAATAAAGTCGAATTCGTCATGGTTTCCAAGGCTTTGTTTGCTGTAGAATGTTTGTTTCCCCCCGGCTTTAGCGAATTGAGAACATCTATAAACAGAAGGTGGACTGGTACTGAGTCTGGTCACGAGACTTCGTTACACAACACGCGTGAACAGCGCGCGTGACTTGCAACGTTTATGATACCTCAAAACAGGGCCTCAAAATATAAGATACAAATGAAAGTTTTAAAAGATATTATATCAGATTTTCAAAATATATCAACCAAACTATGACAGTTTCCCATGTTTTTAGACATATCTGCTGAAGCTCTCAGGATTGATATTATATAAGAAATTGATAAACAAACTAAACAATGGAAGTTGGCCGGTGGTGTTTAACGTACATACAAAGTACATTCTATTCCAACCTTATTAGCAATAACATTGTGTTGAATAAAATCTCTGATCTGTCCAACTTTACGAGAATTTTTTTTCTTCTAGGAATAAAACACAGTTTTTAGCTCCTTGGCTTTCGTATACTTTTGAGCTAAACTAACCGTTTTGTAACTAATTGTTGTTTCACATGTTTCTTCCACAACCGGATGAATTAAGCCATTACTTTCTGAAAAAAATCTAAATGAAATTGCTCTCCCTCGAGAGCACTTGAACCCAAACTCGGCAAATTGATCGTGAAATACCTCTAAATGTAACAATGCACTCTTGTGCAACAATTGATAAGTAAACAATCGTCATTGTCCAACCAACCAAAAATCTCACCAATTTATTTTACGAATATTTGAAATCAGTTTGTCCATGTAAATAATTCTGAAATGTGTTGAGAAAATTATCAGACGGGTTTGTAAGGTGGAGTTGTTGGTTTTTAGTGTAAAAGTCACAAAGTTAGGAGTATTTTAGGAATTGGTTCATCATTTTGATAGCAAACTTATCAACGCGTAGAATATAAAACCCCCCGTTGTAACAGTTTATTTTAACTAATTATATATAGAGGAAACGAAATATTTTTTAACGCCACTAAAATAGTTATCGAGATTTTCTCAAACAATTAGAATTGTTTGCACTTTTACCAGAAGTAGCTTTAAGTGTGAAAACAACAAAGTTTGAACGCCGTGCAATTTAACAACGGAATCAAAGTGACAAAATGGTCTTTGTTAGAGCTGGATGGGCAACCTGCCTCTGATTATCTGGTACAGGTTTCAATAAACTGATACAGTGAATACTGCGTGTTAGATAGTGATTTGCCGAATTACCAATAAAAAAATCAAGGTGAGAATTTAGTTTTTGACGACTTGATGTTTCTACTAGTTCATGAGAAGACGCCTTTTCCGCCAAATTTCAAACTTTTTTCGATCCACTGAACAAAAACAAAACAAGCAAGTGAAAGGTCGACGATTGATTCACTATAGTTTGTTTTGTTCCCCACCATTGCTCACAAGTCAACTGGTACTAAAACAAAAGCAGGTGAATTTTCTTGCTTCAGTGTTCATTTGCTGTCCCTCACAATCTCCGTTAATGTTTAATGCGCCAACGTACAAGCCAAAGTCATTGACTCGTAGAGATCGTCCACTAATTAATATTGCATCAAGTCTTTGTGCTGGAGCTTGTTCGAGTCGAAACAGTTCTGCTAAAAGAGAAGAAAGCACGGAAATAGCGCCGTTCAAATGAGGAAAAATACATAACTACGGAAGTGTCGTTTTTTGGGATTACAAATCAAGAAAAAGAAAGAGTAGAAAATTAACAGAAAGGTAGGTTTTGTTAAAATCGCGATACAGCTAAAATTTTGGTATCGTTCACTGGATACTACGTGTACTTGGCGAAAAGAAAAATAAATCTCTTTTGACAACCAACAACAGAAATTTTACTGCCAAATCAATCCACCTTAAGTCTCGGACAATTTGGTAGCAAAATTTGTCAGTAGAACTTTCCAACACCGCCATATAATCGTACTAAATACTAGAAAGTCAAATGGCAGCAGCTATCAAATGATTTACTAAAGTAAACGAGGAAAATAACTTGATGCCCCTTATTCCGTAACCGAGTCTGTATCTTAGTGTATTCGATTTACCATTTACTGCAATTTTACTTGTCTAGAACAGAGAGTAAAGAACTACCATTTGATTTAAAGTTTACGACTGTTTGACCGGCAGCTCCGATCGAGTCTTCAGACTGCGTTTGGGACAGTGTCATCTTATTAGATATTGATCAACATTTTTTGCTGCCTAAAATTAAGTAGATAAGTTGTTAGTAGGTTTTTCTGTCCGCAAAGATATCTGATGTGCCACTAATCAAAAAGTAGTTCAGAACTACTTCTGACTGACAAGATGGATGCGGCTTGTTGCAACCGAGGTTTGATTTGAACGATGCACTACAAACAGTACCGGAAGACAGGTTCAGAATTTTACCGGGCGGGGATACAAGATTTATCCGCATAATTTTATCACTGACTTAATCTTTTCCACCAAAAGTGCGCCTTTATAATTCTATTTTTATCAAATGTTCTGCAGAAACGATTTTTCTGCATTTTCAGTATTGACTGACAGTCTTTCTCTGTTTACTAACTAAACTATTTGTTCGCCGATGCAATAAATACTTCAAAAAGGATCCCACCCGAAGTGCCTTTTATTCTAACTGCTTCGTCAGTAAGAATTTGAAAACATCAATCAATTATTTTTTGGCATTGGCAAACATATGTTATTTGTTCTTTATTAACAAATATAAGAAATTCCTCAAAAAAAGTTTGTTAAACCAAGGCACATTGCTGCGTTGTGTTACTGAACATTTTTTGCTGATTCAAGCGTTTTTATTAGCAAAAGTTTAGATAAATAGGTTCTTGGAGTAAGAGAATTGGCTTTCCTCGAAACACTTTAAATACAACTTTGAAAATCCGATTGCGGTTCGAGTTGCAATACAAAACCTATAAAACCACCTCAGCAGCAGTGACAGATCTCGATGCAACCCCATATATTCATAAAGTTCACACAAATTTGTGAAAACTTAATCACAAAAACTGAAAATCTTTGCTATACTCTAAGGTTCAGACGCTTACGTAATTTTCTGGGAAAATTTGTATCTGAAAAGGCCTGGCGACGAACTAAAATCGCGACGCAACACAGCGGCGTTCAACTTCAACTACAAGTGATCCAGTGAGTGTTGCCATCCAAAAGAAGATTTGTCAGATATTTATATTATGAGCAAGAAATTTTGATACCGTAATTGAAGTATTCAGTTCAACGCTATGCAGCAGAAAATGAGATAGCAGGGGAAACGTGCTGTGGGTTTATTAGCTCCAAAACGCTCGCCAAAAAGAAATAGAAGCAACGACAACCTACTGGGGCAGGTACCAACATAATCCGAACAGTAGTTTCTTTAACACGTTGTAAATAATGCAAGAGTAACTAAACAGTAATAACACGAGAGAAATAAAAAGGAACTTCACTTTTTATACTCGTAATATATAGATAAAAGTTTTTTCGCACCTAAATGATATAAGTTGGTGTAAGGGATAGTTCGAAAATCGAGGGATAGAGATTTTAGAAATGCCGTATATGGCAAGTACTGAAGAACAAGCGGGTACAAGTTTGATGGGAGCCAAGATTGAACAGTGCGTTATGTTGATCTAGTTTAGTATTTCCGAAGAAATTTAGTTTACTATAGATACATCTTGTGTGAAAATTATCCATGTTGCTTTAAGGCCTCGTCGAGTCTTTTAAAAAATTTGTTTTAATTAGAGATGTAAAATCATTTTGAACTGAATATGAAAAAGTGTTTACAAAATAAATTTACGTGTGTAAGTACAGAACAAAGACTAAAAATTCATGTTTAAAATAAATTAGGCAATGAAAGTTAATTGGCCTCTCCGTGATTTTTGATCTACATAGTTTTGTTACAAAAGTGACTTAAAAAGTAATTAAAGGTTCGCGTTCGTAAAAAGTAGACCGTAGCAGTTTTGGTAGTTGAAGTGTTTAACAACAAGCTCGGGTGCGAAGCATGGAACATTGTAAAGCAGATGAAGTGAACTTGATCTTTCTATTGTTCTTTTGTCATTCCTTCTAGGGTGACCACAGCTCGTGGTGGCGAAGATCAAACGACCGATGGAACTACTCCATATCCTCTCCATTGTTTCTTTGATCTTCGCGTCTCACGGGGTAAAAACAGAAACTAAGCAAAAAGAAGAAGCGTCGTCTAACTCTACAGAATCTGGTAAGTCGTTAAACATTGTTCTTTCCCTGAAAGCGTCTTTTAAAAGCTGTGTAACGTTGGTCATAGTGCTACAAGTGCTTGTTAAAAAGCTAAAGTGATAAACGGAAAACAAGTTGCGTGAAATACAAGAACAAATCGGCGACGTTCAGAGTTCGTGTTATTCTTAATTCAACGAAGCATAAAATGGTTTTTGAAGCTAATTCAAAACAAAGAGTTGGTAGCTTAGACAACTTTAGCGTAATTAAGAGTCTAAGTACGAAAGTATTATAAATAAATTAATATATGTTTACAAAGTTGTTTGTTCATAAATGGCTGCTTTATCCACCCTTTTTTTTCTCCTTTTTCTCAACCGAACAAGAAAAGAGGCGGAGCAATTTTTAAATCACTTTAAGTCAGGCTACAATAACTAAACATTGTTGAAAAACAAAGTAAGAGAAAGCTTTTTTGTTGTTTTAAACTAGTCAAATCTGGTTTATATAGAATGGAGTACGTCTAAACTTCAAGAATTTAAACTCGTTATTCTTTCCACAGCATTGAATTATCTTGGTTGCTACAAAGATGGAGATCCGCGGGACTTACCCCAAAGAGTTCATGATAAAGAAGTGAGCGCCAAAGCTTGTGTAAAGAAATGTAAAGATCTCAAGTTCAGATTTGCTGGCCTCCAGTTTGCATACCTTTGCTTCTGCGGGAACTATTTTGGTCGCTATGGCAGGTTGCAAGAAGCGAAGTGCTCAAGCAATTGTCTCAGCAAAAGGGATAAGTTTTGTGGCGGCTACTGGGCCAGTTCTGTGTTCAAGACGGGTTTGTAAAACTCCTTCGCTCTTTCAAATGTCTCAATACGGTCGTTCAGTTTTAAAGTTCGAAGTTTTAGTTTAACATTTTATCACCAGTTTTTGCTCTTTTGGCAAGTTTAAAGTGTTTTGTTAACGGGTTAATTTTTGTGTTTGAAATTCAGGGTACGAACCACCGCGGAAAAAGAAAGGCAAGCGAGACCAAGTGGTTTTATTTGACGATGTTAAGCGATACAGCAACCCCGGTAGGTATTCGGGTTTTCTCCAAACTGAGGCTCCCTTGGCCCACCACTGGGCAAAAAGAACACAGGCCCCGGGAACAGTATTATCAATTTAATATGCTATTTAGAGGTTTTTCTTTCTTAATGTGTATCACGCAATATGATGTCAGTTTTTGCTGCCTGTTAATACAAAATGCTTCTTTTTTCGTTAAAACAGCGAATCACAGAACTGTGACAGTAGATATGGCGCCTAGAAAATACTCGTACATTCCAAAGGAACATGGTGTGTTTCCCAGATCACTGACGTCATCCAACTCAGACCAGTCACAAAGTACTTATTACAACTCGTATAACAACAACAATGCACAGACAAGGGCCTACTCCGCGCCTGAACAAACTTATAATACCGCTGCCCAAGCGCAGCCTCAGAACAATAATAATATATACTACAGCACGGCATATACGAACTCTGGGAGGTCAGCGGTGGAACAAGCAAACATACTAGCGCAAAGTTCGCCTTACAGCACACAGGAGCAACCCCAGGCAAGCTATTATCCAAATAAGGCCATATCTGAACAGGGTTATGGTGGAACACCCTCTGGGACTCAGGCTCCAGTTGCGCGCTCGCGGTTGGACGCATCTGTTAATAAGGCTCCGGTTGACGCCTACAGAACGCCTGCAGCTAGCTCCAGATGGGAAGATCAACCATCAAATCAGGCGGCAGCGTCTGCTAAACCAAGCCAAGCGCAGCCTTACGGTTCAGCCAGAGCCAATGAGATGAGAGCAGGGTCTCCGCAGCAGGTTGCGTCCTCACAAGGAACCCCCGCCGGCCCCGCTCAGGTTGCGCCTGCCTCTTCAACTTCGTCTGAGCAGGCAATCACAAAATCCTACGCAGTGCCGTCAATCATTAATCCAGGTGAGAGAACAAATTATGATTACCCCCAGCCCAATTCGTCGCTAGCGTCCCAAGCCGCCGCCAACAGCTCTCAGGAAAGTCAAAAAGTTATTAAAGTTGACTTTGTGCCGACTCCCGGAAAAGCATCGACCCAGAATATTACAATTAATACCATACCCGAAACTACAAAAGAATCTGATTTCGCAGTGCAAAATATTCATATTGATACCATTGATAAAAAAGCAGAACAACAGATTTCAAACGAAAATTACCCGGCAATTACTACCCGGAATATTACAATAAATGCTATACCAGAGAGTTCTGAGCAGTTCGATGAGGCACCGGAAGTTACAGTTGTCGCGGTTCCTCAAAAGGTCGAGAATTCTACACTAAACGACACAAGCAGTAAAAACACAACAGTGAGTTATTTTGATTCAACGCCCGCGCCTGGTTCGACAAGCACGCAACTGCTGTCCACTGGAAAATCGGCTCGCCCCGCTGCCGCCTCTGCCGTCGCACCTTCCTCATTACCCAACCCGTATTCTACGACGACAGCTTCATACCCCTCCCCTGCGCCCGCTTACGCACCCTACCCGGCACCAGCGCCCTACCAGGCCCCTGCCTATGCACCATATCCTGCACCTACTCCTGCGCCGCCCCAATCAAGTGCCAATGCTTATGAGCCCCAGGTCCCAAAGCTGCCAAGCGCGAACCCCGACGGGAAAAGTAAGTTACTTTCAACTTTTCAAACTCAACTAACTTTTACGTAAAGCTCTAATAATGACACAAGACTAAGCATGCGTCTTCAAGTTCAATTATCCATTAACCTTAATTAAAGGCGACTTATTTCTTGAAGGCCGGGCTAGCTCACCAAGACCTCAACCTTGGCTTGCTCAAAACAAAACCAAAACACAGTTAATATTAGAGAAAATGAAGCAATACTCAACAGAGAGATGTAAACATTGAGATCAAAGGAATGCAAAACTTAAATGACTTAAATCACACCACTAACTGCTTCTTGCGCTGTTTAATTGCGATTAAAAACGGTAACTGTAGATGAAAAGAAGTATTCATTTTAGTCCTTTGGTTCTAGAGTCCTCGTGTGAGCTAGAGAAAAAAATGGCACAGCAAATAGAAGACAGTTTTGTTCCCGAGTGTAAGGCTGATGGCACCTACGAAGACAAGCAATGCTTCTCACAAGCAGGTTTTACGAAGCAGTGTTGGTGTGTTGACCAGGAGGGACAGGAAATTAAAGGAACGAGAAGTTCGGCTGACCAAGTCGCTTGCTCGAGCAGTTCGCCAAGAGGTGAGTTTCAATTAAATTTTTAATTTCACTCAGGGAAAATGCTCAGCTGTAGTCATGATCCCACTTGTAGGTGGCGCTTACAAGAATCCCGGTCCCAAGGTTTGCAAGACATTTTTCACTCAATCGATATCCGAGTAAACAGATTGCAAGCTGCATTTATGGTTTATAGTCTTCACAACTTTTGGGTAGTCGCAAAATCCAGCAGGCTTTGCAATCCATTTGTAAGACTCCGAGCGCCAACTGTTTAAACTTCTCATCCTGGGAAAAAGCGATGTCTAACCGTTTACAGATGTTAGAGCAAAGACAGTACCTTTTACTCAATTATCTTAAGACCCTGAGTGAAGGTCCGGCACCGGGAATCGAACCCAGGCCTCCCGCGCGTCAAACTAGTGCCTTACCAACTAGGCTAACCAAGCGGCGGGAACAGATCCCCGACCCGGGATTATAGATGGTCAAGCTCTGTTAGTTGGAAAAAAATGTTGAAGTTAGCCTGGGTCACGTGTTTCACCACTTTGCGCGAGCCCGCGTTACTTCGTATTTGCATAATAAGTTAAGAGTTTCTCTAGTTTGTCGTCAGTTTTTCCTTTTGGTTTTCCCCTTGCACAAAGGACAATCAAACCTGGTTCGCGCTGAGCTTTGCATAAGGAGGTTTTTTCTTTCTCTTTCAACCATTGTTAAGCAGTTTGTCGTATTTTGAGATGTTGTAAGGATCTACAATTGCTTTTTGTATCACTTTAGGCCGTTTTCTCTCTGTTTCCATTTTGCTGTACGTAGCCGTAAATTTCTATAAACAAGTTTGTTGTGTTTCCGCAAAGGAAACTCGAGCAATAGCTCTTTGGCTGAAGGTTTATCCAATATAACTACACTTTTTTGAATATTTAGAAAAGAAACTAAGTAAAAAAACTTGATTTACAAACATGCAATCGTTTTTCAGCCCCATCGAAGTGTGAAGAGGAAAGGAAAATCACACTATCACCTTTTATAACGGATATCTTTGTGCCCGAGTGCGACTACAGGGGTGACTTTACACCGGTGCAGTGTTTTGAACACGACAGCTACCCCAAGCAGTGCTGGTGTGTGGACAAAGACGGACAGGAAATCAAAGGTTCACGGTTAACTAACGGATCAAGGCCTCTTTGTGGTGAGTCTCTCTCTACAAACTTGTAGCGCTTTGCCAACTAAACCCCTTCCAGTAAAAGCTTCACAGTGTAAATTAAATCGGACAAAGTTTTGTTAACTAACAATTAAGATAACTTCATTTGATCATCTAGTCAGAGTTCTGTGCTTTTGGGGGCAGTGTTACTTGTGTATATGACAATGATGGTAAGAATAAGAATAATAGAAACAATGATTATGAAAATAATAATGTAAAAAATGATAACGATTATCTAAACCACCATTCCCATAGGCCGAGTACATTTTTAAGTTCTATTGTAGTGCACACCTAATGATTATTCACAGTTTTGCAGCCAAGAACTGTGACACTTCACTTCACTTTATATCAGAACTGATGAGGACCCTTTGGGTTAAAAGATTCTTTGTTTTCACTTTATAAACTTTGCCCAAAGTTGTCGTACAAAAAATACATAAACTTGGATATTCAAAGATAACAATAACAATAACAACAACAAAAACAAAACTAATTAAGACAATAATAACAGAAACAACAATAATTATGAAAGTAGTAATTTACAGGCATTGAAACACGCGCATTTTTTCCTATTTCAAATCAGTTTCTAGTGTCGTACATTCCGTTGTTTGGTGTTTTAAAGTTATTTTTTCGATTTTATAACACAATTCCCCATTACCGAGTGGAATTGGTGATCAGCTAAATAATCTATAACTCCTCGCCTTCTTTCCAAAGCTGGCGATAAAACCATTTCAACGACCCAGACAACACCAATCTGTAAACTTGCGCCATACGGATGTTGCCATGACGACAAGACATCTGCAAAAGGTCCAAATATGGAAGGTTGTCCTGCTGATGTGTCGTACGCCAGTCAAGCCACTCCCCCTGTCACTCAAGCCAAGACATCTACAGGATCCAAGTGTCAGATTGAACGAAATAATTCACTTAAGAACGGAACTATGGACATGTTTGTCCCTGATTGTCAGGAAGACGGTAAATACGAAGATATTCAATGCTACACGTTTCCAGTGACTGGTAAGACAGACTGCTGGTGTGTGAACCAACAGAGCGGGGTAGAGATTGAAGAAACACGTTTGACTGGAAAGAGACCTGTTTGCAATGACGGTAGGTGAAACGTGATATAGCAGTCGGGGTTATTTTTGCTTCCGTTAGAAATAACAGGAAAGAACAAAAAGGAAGTATGTAGAAATGTTGTGCATTTGACATAAGTTTAAAAAACTGAACTAAGGGATTGTTTGTTTAGGAAAACTGTTTAAAATATTGTGTTTTAGGAATTCATCAACAAAGACAGACAGACATACAAACAGACAGATACACTCACAAACAGACAGATATACTCACAGACAGACAGACAGACATACAGACAGACAGGCATACATACATACTTACAGTAAAAGGTCTAATAAAAGACTGATGCAGTGTTAACTTGCAGGAAGGAAAAGAGTGCTTAATACTATAATCAGTAGAGCAGATAACAAATAAAATAAATATTACCATTCTGAGTTTCACGTTTTGCGACCATCAGGCAACTTACAGATGTTTTTTACTCGAGTATAACGGACGGTTTTACAAAACAGTTTCAGGTTCATGTCGGCATTTGTAAAAAAAGTTAGAGCATTTGTTAAAAATGTCTTTTGATTGTCTTTTCAAGATTAAAAGTTTTTCTTCCAAGCATAGTTTGCACCTTCTTGAGCTTGTGGGTATTTGCTTGACGATTCCCCGTTTGATTATAAAGCCGTCCGTTATAATCGAAAAAAACCGTAATCTGTCAGTTGCCTGATGGCAGACAGAAATACAGACTGACAGGCAGACAGACAGACAGACAGACAGACAGACAGAAAGCGAGACAGACAGAAATACAGACAGACAGAAAAACAGAGAGACAAACATACAGACAGACAGAAAGACAGACAGACAGAAAAACATACAGACTGGCAGACAGACAGACAAACATACATACAAACAGACAGACAGACAGACAGACAGACAAACATACATATATGCATACATACATATATACCAACATACAAACTGTGTATTTATTTACTTGGTGGAACATCCTTCAATCGTGTTTGTTTGTTCTTTTAGCTTCTACCCAAGGCGGCATAACCACAACGAACAACAAAGCAACAACAGGATATTCTACAACATCCGTCCCTGGGGCCTACGACGTGTCTTGTCAAGTCACCGTCCATGGCTGTTGTCCTGACAACAAGACGACCGCACAGGGACCCAACCAACTGGGCTGCAAACCTGTCAGTCCAAGTCCACCTCAGCCAAGCAAACCAAACCCACCCGCTCCGGCTGTACAGCCTCCCACGACCCCTCCCCCCACAATTAAGGGTAAGCTGATTAGAGTTTTAATTCACATTCAAAGGCAGAACTGAATCTGTTTGGCAGTGTTTTAAACAAGGGTTTTTAGATAAGTAAGTTCATCATTTGGTGAATTCGTTAAAGTCTTAAAACTTTCAATTATCTGAACATTAATAGTTTGAAGCCTTAAGATTCCATTTCATGGTTTCTGAAAGCTAACCAAGCTTGTTCAAGAAACTGAGGCAAAGGTTGTCCTTGCACAGTGAGAGAAGTCGAAACGATAGACATAGAAGTTATCATGATAATTATGTCCACTTCTCTAGCTGTGCAAAGACAACCTTCGCCTCGATCTCATGCAGAAACTTGGCATCCTTTCAGGAACAATTAATTGGGTTATGGGATCAATCACTCTTAAATGTATTTTTGTTATGAAATTATTTTACAAGTGTTTGGTAAAATGTTCACTTCGTTCCTTTCAATCGTTTTCTTATCGCACCTTTGGTCAATCGTGCTTCGATGATTGGATTCTCACTCAATCAGTCAATCAATGAAACAATCGTCCAATCAGCTTATATCAATTAATCAAAGTAAACCAACAGTCAAACCACATTCGAGAAAAGACAAGAGAACAATATAACTAACTTTAAAGCGGAAGTTCACAGACTGTATTTGTTTGTTCTTCAACTAACTTTATTTTCGTGGTTATCTAAGTTAAGTTACGCTTTGTTTTTTTCGTTATCAAGGTGAAGAGAAGGACGCCTGTGTTACATTCATTATCGACCAGGTTTGGTACGAAGAACTGAAAAACAGAAAATCGCTTCACTTTAAGGACCTAGAGAGTGGACTTACAAGTGCAGTAAGTTCAATGGCATTAACTTTCTTAGTCTACGTATAAACATGGTATATAAATATAAAGCCTCTTCAGAGAGAAGCGTAATAAATTAGAGAACAGAAAGGCATCGCTGAGAGCGTGATTGCATGAGTATAAAATAGAAACAGTACGTTTTATAGTTGCCTACTTTGTTTGGTTTCTGGTGGTTTTTTAAAATATGCAATCTTTTATGTTAAAGACGAATAATTTTTTTACCTATCGTAAAAGACTGGCTTATCGCGAGCTTAGCTTTTTTAAGTTGAACATTTATTCACTAAAATCACATTATATATAAGTCTAAATACCTTGTTTTTCCCGGTGAAATTGTTCGTAAAGCATCAACCTTCTCACTAAGTTATTACGATGTGTGTGTTTTCGTTATACTCTGTGTTTGTTGGTGCATCTTTTGACATGAGTTTTTCTTGCAGCTTAAACAAGTTTATTCAGTCCACCCGGATTTTAAAAGTGCAATTATCAACGAATTCAGGTAACTTATACTCACATGTCATAAATCTGTAAATTTTAGGGCTTTTTAGTTTGTTGTCTACTTGTCATTGGAAAAAATATGAGATACACTGAATAACTCCGATCACTTCTTCAACGTCTAATCATAACAGTTCGAACTCGTCTGACTATGGAATTCCTCGTTCTCGAGTTTTCGTTAACATGTTGCACCATGGACTCAAGACTCCTTGGTAATCTTCGTCAGAGCGTCTGACCGATAATCAGGGGGTCAAATCTTGTTTCCCTGAGAAGGAGCCTCATCGCTCTCTGTTCAAAAAGAACGGCCGCTTGGTCTGCCGCAACTGGCGCCCGGTATCTCTCCTGTGCATTGTCTACAAAATCGCCTCCCGGACAATAGCTGAACGCCTTCTAAAAGTCATTTCTTCTGTTACTTCTCCTGTCAAGACTTGCGGGACTCTCGGCCATTTCATTGTCTCAAACGTCTCTCTATTGAGGGACCTGGTTGACTTTGTGACGGCTGAGAACAACCCATGCGCCATCCTTAACCTGGATCAAGAAAAAAGCCTTAGATAGATTCGACTGGGGTTTTCTCAAAGGAGCCGACCCTTTTTGCCATGCATGGGCTTTTTCCCTTCTTTCTGCCACTGGATGCCACTTTTCTACACTCACATCGAGAGCGCTGTGATCTTTACCTTTGTTTTTTTTATCTTATTATCTTTAATCTACTAACTCACGTAGAGTACTTGTATTAATTTGGTAGTCTTCGTTGCCTGATGTCGTTTACTCGATAACTACAAAAGCTATCAAACACTCTTGTCTTTGTTGCTAATACAGACATTATTAATCAACCCATATTCTGTCCAATCACAGACCAGCTGAAAATCCTTATACTAAGAAAGGGCCCCATGCAATTCAGGCGTTCTTTATCCTCGTTTTCAAGAAGATGGTAGCTGATCCCCTGGCTACGTTAAGGGACAGTCTTGCCAGAAGCCGCAAACTACACGACAGACTGATCAATGTAAAATCACTGGCAAACTTGGGTAAGTGAGCCCTCATCTGTGATCGAGGGGTAGATTGTACGTGGTAAATAAAGTGTGGCATTAGCTGCGTATGTAACAGCTGTGGCGTGTTGTTGATGATCTATCCTTGTTAAGCATTCTTTGTCACTAGAATGGCAGAGTATGAACATGCACTTGTGATATATTGTAAAGTAAAATACGGATGCTTAAACTCGTTTATGATTGGTTTAAAGTTGATTGTTCTCTCAAATATCATCAATAATCTATCTTTCCCTGACACTTGAAGTATGTTAACAATTACCTATATTCCCAGGACCTCCATGGAATCACTATGGCTGCCCTCCACCGGGCTACAAACCGGCTCCACAACCAGTAAAACCGGTAACTTCAGTGGCACGGCCACCTGCAAAACAGTCCCTGCCCTCTGCACCTCCACCAGCGCCGCCACCACCACCACCACCACCACCACCGCCAATTACAACACCAGTGCCTCCAAAACCAGTTACACCTTCAGTGCCTCCAAAACCAGTTACACCAACCATACCACCAAAACCTATCAAACCGGTGCAGCTACCAAACTATGCACCGCAAATACCTTTCATGGCCGTTCATCTTCCGTTCGATAAACACGACGCCGTTTCTGTGCTTGACGCATCCGGTAGGAGTAACAATGCTAAAATTAGCAACGTGGAGATCGAAGCTCACCCCGATGGGTGTGGCTACGTCGGGCTGTTTTCAAAAGGTAATTTAACATTCGACGGGGCGAAGTTTGCTCCTAAACCGACTGTGGCCGTTACAGTTGCCGTGTGGCTCAAATTGAAGACAAGTCAAGGACACCAGTCGGTGTTTGAGACGATTGCATCAGATTCTAAGAACGGCCTGGGAAATCACCATTTCGAGGTGGTGGACGGAAAGGTGCGCTGGTTCTATCGTAACACGGCTGGTACCGTCATCTACCAGCTCTTGACAAAAGACCCCGTTGTACCAGAAGACAAATGGACTCACGTGGCGGGGACTTTTGACGTGCAAGGTAACCACGCTTACTGTTTGAACCAATCAAAAGGAAACACCACCCGGAAAAAATGCCAGTTAACCTGTTAACGAGAAATTTTAGGTTGCGAGGTTTATCGTACTAAAACTGTAATAAAATATACAAAGTGACTGTATGAGCGGTAGCCGCTCAAGGTCTTCAAAAGACTAAATGAGCGGTAGTTTTCAAATTTCTTAAATAACGCGAGAAACCATAACCTTTGGGAATACAGACTATTCTAACTTTATTTCAAAAATTTAAAACTAACGCTCATTTAGTCTTTTGAAGACCTTGAGCGGGAGGGCGGTCGTGACAGTGGTAAGTCATGGCAGGAATGGCGTGTTAATAGATTGCACTTAGAAGGAAAAATGACCACATAAAACGTTATCTAAAAAAGAGATTCTAAAAAAAGTTAGAATAGTCTTTATACCCTAAGATTATGATTTTTTGTGTTATTTTAGAAAATTAAAAACTACTGCTTATTTAGTCTTTTGAAGACCTTGAGCGGCTACCGCTCATACTGAGCCACTTCGTAAAATATTGGGTAGTTTCCTTTGGATTCGACTCAGAGAAGTTCGTGTTACCGAATGTTAACCCAAAACTAAAGTGAGAACCTAGGATCCGTTGGAAAAAAATATTTTGGTTAACAAATAAGTTAGCAAGGTAACAGGGCGAATTGTTATGACAAGTGTTTTTGGAACATATTTTTCAGGAATTGGTAGAATTTATATCAACGGTCAGCCAGTAAGCGGGCTTCTCACCGACCGCACCGGTTACATGTCGGAGAACTGGAGGACCCACGCTGGGCTAGGCAGCCACAAAGGCGGGAGGTTTCTTAATGGATTAATGGACGACTTTTACATATTTACTACTGCTCTCAAACAACAACAACTCATGCAACTCGCTTGTACATGCAGGCAAAACCCGGCCAAACCAGGTACATACATTATATTGTAAATAAGGGCCCCCTAAAATTTGGATGTGCTCGCAATTTTAAAGCAATGCTCGCGTAAATTTTTGGTGCGTGCTGGGTTTGTATTTTATAATTTGCTCGAATGCTTAATTTATTTTGAAATAAAGTGTTGGGGTGCTCACACGCTCGCAAGTTCTCGCCAGGATCCGTTCGGGGGCTCTTCAACATAATCATTCATGCAATGAACGAGGTTGCATCAAATAAGTAAGCGAAGCAAAGAACATTGTGTATTGACATTTTTCAAGATAAGAATACTTACCTGTCTTTCACTTATTGTTAAGCTTTCGTACTCAAAGAAAATCGGCCCAGTCTAGATTTTGTTAACATTGCAATCTGTGATTGAGAAGGGACCTGGGTCCGAATTGTTGCCTTGTGCCTTCAGTCACGCAGGTGTTTTGAGTTTCGTAAGATTGTGCTTGTTGTTTCACCTGTTACTATGAATAACGAAAAGCTGTTATACAGAGTAATAATTCGGAAGGATTAACGGTTGATACATAAACCAATTCTGATCGAAAACACTTTGAAAGACAACATTGGTTTACAATTTAAGGTACATTAATTTATTGTTGTGTTTTGTGGCGGTTGGTGTCCACTGAAATTATGTGGCGAATCTTATATAACGCTTTTTCCAACATATTTAATAATATTCCAGTTTTGCAATGTTTTTTTTTGTTTTTAATGTGCCTCATGTTATTCCTGTGTGTTCATTTAGATTTAATTGAACCAGGTCACTGGAAACGCTGACGAACTATATTTAAAGCGGTAAAACTTCCGTAATCGCCCTTACTTAATTGCCGCCAACTTCACATTTTCATGCAGTTTATGGCCGCCAAACTTCACATTTTTATTTCGGGAATTAGAAGATATAATCTTTACCCGACCCCAACCATTATTCCTAACCCTCACAATGGTTTTGAGAATTTTTGAAAGTTCGTAAACGAGGTTCACCTTCGATATTTTGGTTTTGAATATCTATAGCTTCGTATTCATAATGAAGTATGGTAGAGCAAGGAAATTTAGCCGAATTTGGGAGCTTTTTACATCTGTAAATGATGAAAGTTGTGTTTTGCCCACAATAGATGTGCCATCTGTGTCGGGAGGCCTGTGGCCCAAGTGCATGCGTGGTGCACCTGTGAACCCACAACCTGTGGTGCCATCTTTGTCTAAGACAAAAGCAACTAGCAAACAAAGTTCTCATTGCCGCCCTTGCTGTACATCATGCAAGGTGGCAGTACTTTGCCCTCGGCCCTGTGTGCCGGTGTGTCCCCCCTGCCCAGTGCCGCACACTCCAAAGGTAAGTGTTGAGTCGACTGTGTGATCAAAACATACCAGTAAGTTATTAGGTGAAATAAACATTGACAGTTTTTCAATCATAGTTAAGCATAGATGTATTATTTTCTAAATTTGTGAATGTAACTGCTGGAGTTAGATACAGAATTTGCCTGTTAGCTTCAAGTTGGGGGTATGGTGGATTTTGTTGAAGGTCTATAGGGTAGGACAGTATTTAAGCTATTTAAGCCCAGGTATGGGGTTAAAAAGATGAACTTTTCAACTATTTTCTTGCTTCCAGACCTTTTCTATTAGCTTTGCTACTTCTAGTAAATCAGCTGTTGAGTTTGTTGCAGAGTTGCAAGTGGAGGAGGCTGGAATAAGCAATTTGCTAAAGTATTTCAACATAAATAAAAACAAGTAAACAAGTTTTCAAAGGGTTGGGGCTATTTATAATGTAAAAACTGTTCAAATGTATATTTTGGTTTTCTCTATTGCAGCCACCACCAGTGACAACTCAACCACCAAGTACAACAACCACAACCACAACCACAACCACAACAACAACAACAACAACCACAACAACTCCAGCACCCCCTCCTGTGACAACACCACCCCCTCCACCCACCACTCCATCAACAACGCCACCCCCACCACCCACTACACCATCAACAACACCTGGCCCTCCAACAACGCCTAAACAAACTGGTAAGTTATGTTGTTAACTTTGCGACTTTATTACTATCAAATTTACTTATTTGTAGACAAAAAAATAAAGATCTACTTTTCGAAAATGATCTTCTGTAAAATGTGAACTAAGACAGATCATGAGTTTGTGGCCATAAAAAGATGTTTGGAGATGTTTTCATGCTATTATCAATAATTGTCCTTAGATGTTCCTCTTTATATCAAATATACACTTTAAAAGATAGGAAAACTTCTGAGTCACAGAAAGGAATCGAACCCGCAACCCTTTGATTACTGGTCAGATGTTCCACCCACTGAACTACAGCCAGAGACTTGTAAGGGGAGCTGAGTCATTTGTTTACATAATTTCTTGACTCAAAATTCTTTTTTCTGAACATTGAACTTGAGGAATACTTTCTTTCTAACTCTAATACCAAATTGCAAGTTTCCATATGGAATCATTTGAGGGTTAAAAATGTTTTCATCTTGTTCTTTTTGTAGTTAACGGCGGCTACACAGCATGGACAAAGTGGACTGAGTGCACAGCAACCTGTGGAGGAGGAATCCAGCAGCGCACAAGGGCATGTAAAAATCCAGCCCCACAGAATGGTGGAAAAGATTGCGCAGCTTTTGGACCTGACTTTGAGACACAAACATGCAACGCAAAACCATGCCCAGGTTAGTTGATATTGTCTTACTTGTTATCTTCCTTTTTAAATTATTTGTTATTTAGTATAGGCCTGTTACCACTTGGCCACTTTACCACCAACACTATAGATGTTATGCATAAATGGGGATGATTTTGATATTCTTAAATTGTCTTGGCCTACTAGCCTCGTTTTGGGTAACATATGCTTTTGAAACTGAGCTCAAAACAAGGTTAGTAGGACTAATTTGAAGGAAGACAAAAAAAGATTAAAATAGCCGCCATTTATGCACAAGGTCTACGTAGTATGGGTGCTGTTCAAGGGGCTAAGTGGTTACAGTAGTATTTTTGGTCTTGAGTTTGAGGCCCAGTCAGATCACCATGTGTTGAGTCCTTGAGCAAGACACATTATTCAACTTGTTCCATTTTTGAAAAAGTTTCCGAACATTTTCGGTTTAAAACCTTCTTCAGGGAATTATTTTAAAAGTTCTAATTATTCCCATTGGGAAAAGAAAAATTGGATGGCTTGTGTTTTGTGTGTTTAAGTCTGGTTTGAGGACAGCAATTAGTAAAGCCTCAAACAAACCACAAGCCATCCAATTTTTCTTTTCCCAATGGGAATAATTAGAATTTTTAAATCAACAACGATAGGCGGAAACCTTATTCCCTGAAGATGGTTTTAAACTGAAAACACTTGGAAACTTTTTTTAAAATTTTACCTTGCCTTTTATATGTTTTAATACCTTGAATAGTGTTTTATGTCTAACAACTTGTTCCAGTCGACTCACCTGCATAGATGAATATCAGCTTCGCCTGGGGCTAACCAGTGATAGATTAGTGCCCGTCAAGGGGGAGTCAAAGACTCAAAGTTATTTGAACTTTCTTTCCCCCTTCCTTTAAATGAATAACCATTTGTCAAAATCTTAATCTTACCAAGTTTTACTACTCATACTTCACTGCACACTGAAAAGCTGTTGAAGTTAAAAACTTGTTCTTTTAAGCAATGTAATTAATTTTATGGTTTTTCTATTTGTAGTGGACGGAGGATACAGCAATTGGGGAGCATTCTCTAAATGTAGCCTGACCTGTGGAGGTGGGACACAGATGAGGGAGCGAACATGTGACAACCCCAAACCCTATTATGGTGGAAAGGACTGTGCGCATCTTGGACCAGCTAACGAGACAAGATCCTGTAACACATTCTATTGCCCAAGTAAGAAAAGTTGAAAAGTGTGGCATTACTCTATGATTGTGTGTGTACATGTCTTAATGTAATTCTTATGACGGGGGAAAGTTTTGAGTAAGGCTTACCAGATGTGAGATGTAAGATCATGCTAACTCTCAAATAGTATTTTGTATCATATATGACAGTTAGGATGACTGTATGAATCTTTGTGCATTCATTTAGTGCACAGTTGTGTGACAGGTAGCATGTGTTATGGCTAGAAAATATTTATGTAAAGCATCTTGTTTAATAGAGATGGTTGTCTTCTTCATAACTGAAAATAATAGTGTTATTATTATAATGGCAAAAAAATTAATAATGATAATATGAAATTATTTACTATCATAAATTATACTAACTATACGATACAGTGGGACCCCTTTATTTGATATGGTCAGCTATGGGCCAGAAAAAATTATTTGTAATAACGGGAGAACCATTTTAACAAGGTTTTACCAAAAAGTGTCCAGCCATTCGACTGATGGACCAAAAAAAGTAACCATTATAACAAGGTGGTCATATTAACGAGGTGATCATAAGGTGGGGCTCCACAATAATCATATCAATAGTAGAAACATAAAGAAATAACAATTATATTATTACCACTATAAAACATCTTAATGGATGAAATTAATGGAAACATCTGGCACTTGAATTCGACAAGTAACCAATTCCACTGGTTAAAGTAAGAACCAAAGAAGTTGTAAAGATCTTTCTGTTTGTGTGTTGGATGAGCTCTGTAATCTTCTATTGCTATATTGGTACTTTCTCTTCCAAAATAGCACGAGAGTTAACCATATGTTTTGTCATTGTTTCCCACTTCAGTTGATGGAAATTACACAGAGTGGTCCGAGTTCATGACTTGCAGTGTAACATGTGGAGGGGGTGCACAATACCAAACAAGGACATGCACTGAGCCTCCCCCACAGCACGGGGGACAAAACTGTACTCTTCTGGGTCCCTCCAGGAGGTCTCGAGAGTGTAACACTCAACCTTGTCCAAGTGAGTGACAGCTGTTAATATTGATAGCAGTGAACAGAACTTTAGAAAGATAATTTGCATGTTATTTGACTGACACCTATATTTATCTACTGGTTGGTTTTTGATGCAAAGGCCTAGTAACTGTTGTCCATGTCTAGACATTCCAGAATGCATTACTTCATATATATCTCTCAATTGGCAAATGCTTACTTTTGACCTGTGTAAACAGGTTTATATGTGGTTGTCCTGGGTCCAAATCCAATACTATCAACTGACTGGATTTGGCTTTAGTAATCGATGCACCATGCCTATAGAATAATAAATAGTCAGCTAGTCTTCCTACGACCAGTTAAGATTCTGAATTTGTGTCTGTTTTGGAATTTTACCAGAAAAGCCTGTTTGGGGAGTTGTCTTTAAATATTTATTTCTTATTTGTTTAAAATTGCAGGAAGATAGTGTGGAAAGATGTTTCTTGTTTGAGAAAATGCTATATTTTTATTCATAGTTTACAGCTTTCAGAGAACTTTATATTTTGGGGGATAGGTAAAAAATAGCTAGTCAACCTCTTGGAATAGTTTTCAGCTTTTCACCATATTTTTGGTTTATCTCTACAGTTGACGGTGGCTATTCACCATTCACCAAGTGGTCAGACTGTACGGAGACTTGTTCTGGAGGATCCCAGGTCAGAACACGGACCTGTACTAACCCTCCACCGGCCCATGGGGGTCACGACTGTGCTAGGGATGGGCCAGATTTTGAGACAAAGTCATGCAATACCCAACCGTGTCCAGGTAGGATACCATAGACCAATTTGTGACTTGTATGGTGGGGTGTAATAAAGTTTAGGTGACTCGCGAAAATAATGATATTAATAATAATAAGTGTTGTTGGAGCAATATCAAAGCCTAATTTTCTAAAGTATCAGAACAAACTCATAGAAATATGGAGTGAGACTGAATCCAAACACATTTCCATTTACGACCGCCAAGTTTATATTTTGTTGGACTTGAAAGCAACGAGGAGGAACCCTTGTCTTTGAGCTTACCCCACGGCTTGTTTAAAATGTAGAAATAATCATGTCCGTTGATCAGGCTTATACATCGGTTTCTATTACGTTAAATGAGTCCGTTTTATCCAATAGTACACTTCCTCTTAACTTGATTCGATTTCTTTTGTCAATTTTCCCAGTTGATGGAGGGTTTTCGTCGTACTCCAATTACTCCGAGTGCAGCAAGACATGCGGGGGAGGGACGCAAGTTCACTTCAGATCTTGCACAAATCCTGAGCCTCGATATGGCGGAAAGAACTGCACCGGAACAGTGAAGGAAACAAAAACATGCAACACACAAGCTTGTCCGAGTGAGTATTATTTCATAACTCATTTGTTTAGTCTTCTCACAGAACGATTGGCTGGATTTTGTTGTTGAGCTGCCCAATGTTGACGATTTTACTCTTTAGGGTCACAATAGACCTAATCCTTTGTGTAATTGGGTAAACAATATTATACTGAGGCGCAATGTGATGCGCAAAGGTCCATTATTTCTGCGTTTTTCTTGTTTTTGGTAACAGATGACTTTACTTTTCATAGTTTTCCGAAAGATAAAAAATGCAAAATGCAAAATAATTAAAGATATCCTTCATCAGGTAGAAAAAAAAAAAGGTCGAGATATGATGCTTGTCCATTTCCACAGCCTTTGAAGTGTTTTTCGATTTCATTTCCTGAAAGGCGAAGCAAATAACGCAATATTTTTGTCCAAGTAACTTTCTTCCTGCATTACTACTGTTTTCCGCAATCTTTGTTTACCGAACTCAGATCACGTGACTGACTAGTCGAATAGTTCCATTGAAGGAAGGAAATACATTGCTAGCAACACAGCTCAAATGTTTGGAGTCAGAACCCCTTGTGGGTTCACATTCCGCTGTTACTGAATTTGTTTTTTGTTGGATCCAAGTTAAACTCCACCACGCTAACTATTATAAATCAACCAACAGGCATACTTTTACCAAGTTTGACTCTTAGCTTGACTGTGTTGTTCCCGTGTGCGTCAACCCCAAAGGGAAAAGGTCTCTTACCACTAGTACTACATACAACAGCATGATACAAATCGGGATCTGGACGAGTTTTAATTACGTTTGATTATTTACTTATTTTTTGTATCTACTGATTCAACTATTTTATGTTTTAAGTAATGGTTGTTTATTAACTAATGTGCTAGGTTTACCTCTGGCTCGAACTCTGTTCCTTCCTAACTTGCTGTTATTTGAATTTATCAGTTGATGGCGGCTTCAGCGAATTCGGCCCTTATTCCGAGTGTACGGTCACGTGTGGCGGTGGAGTCCAGACTCGTACAAGGGCGTGTAGCAACCCCCTTCCCCAACATGGCGGAAAGCAGTGTCTGGGGGCTAGCACGGAGTCCAAACCCTGTAACACGCAGCCTTGCCCAAGTGAGTTCAGTCCTTGGTTTGAATAAGTTGTTTTGAAACTGTTGAGTGGTGTGGTTAGATTCAGTCGGTTACAAATGGTGAACAATGCTCCTAGACCAATTTGATGTCCTAGTTTGACATCTTAGTTTCTGAATAGGCGGATTTCAGCTGACGTAATACTTACTCGCAAACCCTTTCAAACCCAAACATCTTCCAGACATAAAACTAAGAAATCTTTGTCTTAAACTACCAACCAAACAACAGTGGACTCATTAGCAACAATGGCCGAAACTCTTCCATAACATCAAACTCGACGAATGATTTTCATGTAAGATCCAAGTGGCCATGTTCTAGAGAGGCGTACAAAGGCAAGGCAACGCCTTCAATTTTAAACTCAAATCATCAAAATACAAGTTGTGTAATCGTTCGAATTCTTGTACCAGACAAATAAGATATGGGAAAGCTAACGCTGTAATTTCTTTATAGTCCACGGCGGTTTCACTGAGTGGACCAAATTTGGTCCTTGCAGTGCTACATGTGGTGGAGGAATCCGACAACGCACGCGGGCTTGCTCGAACCCAGTCCCTATGCATGGTGGAAGTGACTGTGCAAAGATTGGTCCTGCCACAGAAGTCGAGAAATGCTCTGAGGTTCCATGTCCGAGTAAGTGCTTTTGTTTGTAGTTATCTTGTTAGCATGAAAGCTCACGGTAATTGTGCAACTTGTTTATTTCCTCCAAAACGTTCCAGTAGCCTTCTAATTCCAAAGACTGTTGTTGGCTGATTTTCTGGCATGCTACTGTAAAGCTTTTTGTTTTCTAACCCTGCCTTTTAAAGTTTACCATTTTGCTCACTAAGTTTGAAAAATTTGTTACATAGTTGACGGAGGTTACACGGAGTGGACTGCATGGACCACTTGCACTAAGACTTGCGGGGGAGGACTGGTGAAACGATTCCGCAACTGTACAAACCCAGCCCCGCAGTACGGGGGACGAGATTGTTCTGTCCTTGGGCCCGAAATTCTGACAGAAGCTTGTAACGCTTTTGCCTGTCCAGGTTAGTAAACGTGGATGGCCTTTGTTTGGAGTAGGTTTCAACTAAGATAAGAAGAGACTATGTATGGTTATTAAAGTTAAAAAATTAAGATAAGTTTATCAAAATGGTTAATATTCGTTATTGAGTTTCCCTTCTTCTGCACATGTATTTTCTGGAGGGAAACCTGAGATACTGGAGCAGCCTGCAGGCCCTCGTCAAAGATGGAGCAAACCAAAAAAGACCAAAAATTCCTAGTCCAGTAAATTAATGGAGATACTAGTCTTTCTTGTTTTGTTCCAATCAAATAGGTGATACAGTTATACTAAGAGTCCAAAGTTTCTAGAGTTTCAAACTAGTGCAGTCATTTGAAGGGCTGGTAAACACCATCATCAAGTTTGTCAACTATCATCACTATCATGATCATTGTCATTGCTACCAGCATCATCACTGTAGCATCATAGTCATAGTCATCATCATTGCCTTTGTATAATCATCATCATCGAGATAACTCCTATTGATATCATCATCATCACTATTATCAGCATTACTTAGTCATTCTTATCTTTGTTCTCGTGATAGTTGATGGTAATTACTCACAATGGGGTGAGTGGACAGTGTGCACGGTCACGTGTGGTGGAGGAGAGCAAATGCGCACAAGGTTGTGTACCAACCCCCCTCCAGAGTATGGCGGGAAAGACTGCACCTCTCTTGGCCCATCTTCCGAGACTGGCAAGTGCCACATCGACCCTTGTCCAGGTAAGGTATACGTTTACAAGGAACGGAGATGTATATCGGAGTATTCAGTAGATTTCTTTATAAGCAGGAGCTAATTTTCATTCAAATTTGGTCTTCAAGGTATAGCCTCTTTGTAACGTCGAGTGTCCGTAAATTTGATAGGCTTATTCCATTACCAAGCAGATGATTTTCGTTTTCAAAGTTTGCATGATAAACCCGCTTTGAATGGAACTCTAAGGCCCTCTAACATGTCATTTGTTTCCTTTTAGTCAACGGAGGGTATTCCATCTGGTCTGAGTGGACAAAGTGCAGCGTGTCTTGTGGCAACGGATTGCAGTATCGCACGCGTACATGTAATAATCCAGAGCCTACAAACGGCGGGGCAGATTGTATCACTCTGGGTGATCCAAGCGAATCCAAAGCATGTTTTTCAGGAGTCTGTCCTAGTAGTAAGTACTTTTATTTTGAAGCACTGAGTCCGATCTTTGGTTTACTTGTGTTTTCCAGATTATGGTGGTATAACTAGAAGACTTTAAAAACAACAATCCGATACTTTTTACCTAGAGTAAGCCGCCTTTTTGTTGAAACACAGGCTTAGAATCGAGAACTGAAAACTGAAACTGTTTTCAAAAGAGATATTTCACCCGAGGCCCTCCAATAACAGGTTCAATATCATTATTTTCTTGAGAAATACACTGGTCGTGTAGATAAAGACGAAAGATAAACCAACAATAAAACCTTAATAAGTGATTGAATATGAAACCAGATTCAATAACAGTGGTCCTCTTGTTGTGGTTTAGGTCAAAACTTCTCGCCCGCTAAGTGGTCTGAATGCTCCAAGACTTGTGGGGGAGGGGTGCAGTGGATGGAATCAACAGTGAGGGGACAGAGAGTCAAAACTACCAGGAGTTGCAACCTAAACATGTGTCCAGGTACATTTGCAGCTAGTGCTTGTGGTGCAGTTGTGATTGTAATTATGTTTTAGTCATTCTGTTCAACAGTTGCAATTTTTGTTAGTTTACACCAGTTTTTTTTTAAGCTGGAAAGAAAGTGCAACTTGTAATCACTGACGGGAATAAAACCCACAATCCTCTGATTACTGGCCAGGTGCTCTACCCACTGAGGTACAGAGACTCACATGGGGAGCTGAGTCACAAGTTAAGTTCTTGTATTTTCCCGCTGGACCTGCGTCTTGTGATTCAGGTCCACATGTTATCCTCTGTACCTTACTGGGTAGAGCATCTAACCGGTTATCAGAGACTCAGAATTTTTCTTGTCAACTCAACTTGAGAAGCGCTTTCTTTCCATCTTTATGCAACCAAGCTGCAAACGTCTACATGAATCTTTTCTCAAGTAACTCGTGAAACCAACTTTTGAACTAAACCTGTCTTTTCCTTTTGTGACCTTACAATTAATCGAAGTAACGAAACAAGTATACTTGATCTGTACTGGTTGTCTTTGGTCATACTGACTCCACGATCACCAGGGTTAACTTTGAAAGTGCTTTACTTACCATTCGTGACTTTAACTTTTAATGAGTTTCTTCGCTCCTTGATCATGCTTTTGTTTTTATCAACGATCAACACTTATAGTAAACTTAAGTATCGTAGCTGCGTTGTCAACACTAACAGCCAAACATCGCTATTTTCAACACAGTTGATGGCGGGTACACACCATGGAGCAACTGGACTGAATGTTCTGTCACGTGCGGTGGGGGCGTTACGTCGAAGTCACGCACATGCACGCAACCGATTCCATTGTTTGGTGGTCGGCGCTGTGTTCGATTTGGGCCTCCTGTGGAGACAAAAGAGTGCAACATGCAGGACTGTCCAGCACCTAAGAGTAAGTACTGCATGTCTAATGTGCTAAATCTCAGGTTGTAAAATTTCCGTTTTACCAACGGCGCAATAGTTAGCTGCTCTCAGCAGCTGTTAAAAGGTACATTTTCCTTAAAATCTGTTCTAATATTTCTCCCACTACTTCATTTCTAGTTCCGCTTCGTTCGTGCCGCGAGTTCTACGAACGCTGTCACCGCAGACGAGACGGAGTGTATACAGTATACCTTCAGGACGTCCACATGGCTAAGCAACTGAAAGTGTTCTGTGATATGAGTCACGATGGAGGCGGGTGGACTCTGCTGGTCACCAGTGCCTCCAACAAGGGATGGACGGACCAAAATATCAAGAAAAGAAACGAAGAAAATCCTTCCATCTCCAAAGACTATTCCATGCTGCAAGAAGGCGACACCATCAAATCTATCTCCGTTGGCCCTTTCTTGTACAAACTCGAGGCTTCCGAAAGGGGCGCGTATGGTGGAATATGGAGCGCTCCTCAAACTTACAGGTACTGAATTTCTACCTAAAGATATTGTGAAACAAAGTTTTGTCTGTAATTGCAAGATAGGGTAGTTTTTTTACGCAAATTCGATTGTTTCTTCGCGGCATTACACCCCATTAAGAAATGGATAAGTTAGTAACAATAACTACTACCTGAAAGGTTTCTGAATCAGGGGCATACAGTGGGATATGGAGCGAATCTTAAAATAACAGGTTCTGTGTTTCTATTTGAAGATGTTTTATGTAATTACAAGATAAAGTAATAATTTTTGTGCACAGTCGATCGTTTATTCGGGGCTTTAAGAAATGGACAAGCTACAATAAATAGTACAAGTTGGACTGAAAGGTTAATCTTGTTTTACTTACAGTTTTGTGAGCTCGTCGAATGCACAAAGTGACGTCACTGAAGTTAAAAAGTATGGAACTTGGAACTACGGTCCCACATCTCTTGGCAAGAGCATGCCATTTTTACCTAAGGGAGACTCCAAGGCTCTACTGACCACCTCAGACAAGACTGGGGCCGAGAGGTATGGCACCCTGGTTTCCAAGACAACCGGAAAGACGTTAACAAAGTGGATGTCAGGTCAAATGGAATCTCCTAGTGTTGTGTGGTATTGGATGAAAGAGGCCCCGTCCATGCTCAAAGGTGTGGCTACGACATAAACTCGGTGTAGTTTTAAGGCTCGGACTCCAAGAATTGAGTTTCGTAGCTATGTCCAAGGTCGTGTCGTACTGGAATCAACCATTTCAACCAAAACCGGTTTTAGTTGGTTTGGTTTAAATTTCCAATACGTTTTCACCCTTTCAACCAGGGTTAGAGTTGGTAGAAAGGTTGGTTACTCAAACCAACTGAAAACGGGTTTTCCCCAATAGAACATGCAAAGAGCTCAATCAATTAAACCAACCAAAAACGGTTGGTGTCAGTAGAACAGTACCTTAAAGATGAACTTTTTTTTCTTTGGGAACATTTTTTAAAACATTTAAGAGTTACTTTGACTTTTTGAGGTTCAATTTAATTTGTTAAAAAGAAACGTTTTTAAGTTCTATGTCTTGCTCAAAACAAGTCATGTAATACATAGATGGGTAACACAATAATGGAGCACTTGTAGTTTAAGTGATTTTTGTGTTTTAAAAAATGTATCACCCAAAGTTGGCTACATGGATAACTTATAATTATTAAAAGTACATTGAGTATTTCTGTTCTTTTACGTTCGAGTTTTAACAAAGCATTTTTTAAACTACAGTTCCTGAATCTGGAGAAGACAGTATGTGCCCCCAGAGAGGTGAGCGACTATTTAGAGTTGATCCTCTAGCAATAATAGTAAAAATGATAATAACAATAATAATAATAATAATAATAATAATAATGATAATGATAATTATAATAATAACAATAATAGTAATAATAATAATAATAATGATGATAATATCAATAATAATGAAATAATAATAATAATAATAGTGATAATAATGATAATTTTTTTAATAATGATAATAATAATAATAATGATAATATTAATAATGATAATGATAATAATATAGTGATAAAAATGATAATAATAATGATTAAAAATAGAAGCGTGCATGCAAGGTAAAATGATAACTATAAAATAAATAGAAAGCGATCTGTGGATAAAAATGAAACTAATTTGATGATTAGTTTTCAAATTCTTATTGCCAAATGCGATATGTAAGGAGAAGATAGATGTTGATAATTGAAAGGGTTAGAGATAACTCATCTGAGTTTTTAAATTGAGCAGTAGTCATCAACTTTTATTTTTAACTTTTCCAGAGTGATAATAATATTAATAACAATAAACACAAAAGTGTAAGATACGTGTATTAAGATGTTTGAAACCTTTCAGTGGCGGGAGGTTATACCGAGTGGGCAGACTGGACGCCATGCCCGGTGACGTGCGGCGGAGGGTCTCAAATAAGAACAAGAAACTGCACCAACCCTGAGCCACTAAACGGTGGCAGTGACTGCTCGGTGCTTGGTGGAGACATGGAAACTAAGGGCTGTAACGTGAAGCCGTGTCCTGGCGTGACAGGTAAGCAGCAGCCGTGTTTGATCAGGACTTTTAAGGATTTTTGTTTTTTATTCAAAAATATTTGACACGCAATCTTCCGTTAATTGCAGAACAGACCATGAAGCTCTTTTGTTGTCCAGTTTTCAACTCGTATTGACCATGATTTATAATCTGAACCATAAAGTATTTTGGCGCTCTCGCACAAATACTCAGATTGTCTTTGTTGAATCACCAATGGATGTCCAAATTTTTCGAGTTTTTTTCCATTTCCCGTGAAAAGTGTCATATTGTATACAAGTCAAGATTATAAAAAAAACGTCACTCCTGATTTGTTTTTCTCCGGTTTTCGTACAGTAAACGGCGGCTATTCAGAGTGGAACGCCTGGACACAATGCACGGCAACTTGCGGTGGCGGTACGCGCACGCGCAGTCGACTATGTAACAACCCAGCTCCAGCCAATGGCGGGAAGTCGTGCATCGATCAGGGGCTTGGTTCCGAGATGGAAACTCAGTACTGCAACACTCAGCCTTGTGCAGGTTGGGCTTATTAATATTCTTGATGTTGCTGTTTTTGCTGTTTTCTTCCTTTTTCTCCTACTTTTTACCTTGAATTTTATTATTGCTTCTCACGTCTCTTTCCTTTAGAATTAATGGTTTTTATCATGTTGTGATTAAGTTGACAGATAAGACGAAGGTTTCTGGGGTGATTGTAAGATAGCATTCTTATATAGCTGCAGGTGCTACATGGTTCCTAAACATTTTTCGCATGACTGTTGACTCCCTGAAAATAATTCTTCATATTATAGAAGTGGAAATGTAGCGAAAACACCTTGATTTCTTTTAAAGACCTCGTGATCTCGAAAGAATTTCAACATTGAACTTAAAGTTTAAAGTCTGATGACGGTTTTCTAGTTCCTTAGCTCAAATCGATATGTTACACGAGTTGCTAAAGATGTCTCATTTGACGACAGGGTTTTGTCGGCCTCCGTGTCAGCATGGCGGGGTTTGTTCCAACGGCAAGTGTCAGTGTGCAAAGGGCCTTTATGAAGGGAGCTACTGTCAGACACGTAAGTCAACAATTTGATTCTACATCACGTTGTGCCCCCTTTTTTGGCAGTGTTTGCTTGCTGCCTTTTTCCATTCGTTTGTCTTTTCCACATCTTAATGACGCGCCATCACCACCTTACCATCTCTCATTTGTTTTCAACAGACGTCTGCAAAAAGAAATGAAATTTATTTCTTCGATAGGTTGCTCTGTTTTTGTGTTTTGAAAAGCTATTAATTGTTCTCTGCCTCTGAACAGCTGTATGCAAGAAACCATGTCAGAATGGCGGGGTGTGTGTTGATCCTAAGAAGAACCTTTGCAAATGTAGCGCAGAGTACCGGGGACCATTATGCGGACAAGGTGTGTCTCACATCCTCCTGGTGTTTCTTGCTTTCGTGTCGAGGTGTATCAGGTCTTTATAGACCAACAACGTCCACCGTTCTTGAAGCTAAATGCGTTAAAGTCTTTCTGTAACAAGCAGAAGCCACAAACACTTACTGTTTTGAGTGCTTTTAATAGCTGCTCTAAAGTGTCCCATGAATTAAATGGTTTATCGTTGAGGAGTCAATCTTAAGACATTAATTTTCTTTATTAGTCCTTGATTAACTTATCAGGGCTTAGTCAGGTAACAAATTATTATTGTTTGTTATTGTTATTATTATTATTACTTACATATTACTATTTTTTTTCAATGCTGACAAAGCTAGAACATAGTATTCAGTAGTTAATTATTTATTTTTTATTTTTATATTTTTATAAATAACGGACCTCTATTGCCTTATAATACATATTTTATGTCTTTATATCTTTGTTATAATCAAATTATTTTATTGTTATTAATGATGTTATTCTGTATATTGTTATCTAATGATCGATCCTTTGTCTTATTAAAGCAACCTGTCAGCAACTGTGTCTGAACGGCGGCACCTGCGTATCACCCAATCAGTGCAAATGTGCTCCTGGATACTTTGGCAAGAGTTGTGAGAAATGTAAGGTTTTTCACTCTGCTTATTTTGTTGCTTAAAGGGGAACTGACCCTAAATTCAACCCTTTTTAAATAAAATCCTTTAAGAGCATAAATATGACACGAAATCAGTTTTTCAATTTGCAAAAAGTATAGGCGAGACGCACGTGACCTGTTACGTCATGTTGTTGGTCTTTTGGAGGGGACACTTTTAGCGGGAAAAATTCAAAATTCTACACTCTGTACCTTGGCGTATTTTCATCGTACGTATCTCAAACTTGGCAAACCAATGTTTTTTATAGTATACTTTTTCAAAGTTGAAAGACTTAGCTCGCGTCATATGCTCTTTAAAGACGTGGAACCGTATTTAAAAGTTCTTTTTCTTGTGTCAAGCTGTTTTTTTTTTGTCTGGTAACTGAAGTAATTATAGGTTTTGTAGCTAGACACTAGACATAATTACTTTTAGACACTTAGAAGCTAAGCCAGTTGTATTCAAGTTTTGTCAATTGAAAATGATTCGTTTTTACTTCGTCTGCAGCACCGTGTGAACCTGACTGTATGAATGGAGGCTCATGCGTGAACAACAAGTGTGCTTGTAGACAGGGCTACTCTGGGGACTCCTGCCAGATCGGTAAGCTTTCTGTCTTGAGATAGTAGTTTGAAGACATTTGTATCGAATATTCAGAGGAGTTTAGTTCCGAAATAGTCTTCAAACTAAAGATCTTTCAGAGCTGGAAAACTGAGAAATTTCGAAAGCTGGGCCCAGTTGTTCAAATGCCGATTAGCCCAAACCTGCATAGTTAAATTTTCAATCTACGATCTTGTTAGACTGATTGGAGGTGACTGATTTGAGACTGATCTGGTCCCTATAGATCTTGGACATAGCTACAAAACTCAACACTAGGAATCCTAGCTTTAAAACTACACCGAGTTTATCTCTTAGCCACATCTTTGACCATTGACGGGGCTTCTTTCAGAGACTGATTTGAGTTGTAGTTTTGGAGTTGACAAGTTTTTTCACGGAAAAATTTAAACAGCATTTTATAAGAACCGTAAAACTTTCAATTGAGAAGAAATTACTGTTTTCTTATTTGTTTAACCCAGCGTTATATATAGCTCACCAGCTTTCGAACAACCCAGCCCTGGTATTTCTTGTCTAAAGGGTGACAAAACTTTAGTTTTTGTGATTGAATACTTGATTCTGGTCTTGGAAACTGTGATGGTTCATTATTTTTGTGTTCGCTTTTAGGTTTATCGAGTTCATAGTATTTCCACATATTTCTTCTCAAAAGTGAAGCTCAGTATAAACAAAGAGAAAGTACAGAGTAGGTTACAGAAATGTGTTTATCTAAGACATTAAACTATACTTCCTGACTCAGCAAGCCTCTTGATGATTTTTTTGCACTGCAGTCAATACTTGTCAGTTACCAGGCCCCCAGGGCCCTTGCTATAACGAGCTGATGCACGAGATGGCGGAAACACCAACAGCCAAGCGAGACACGCCCTGTATGAAGTTTCTCCAGCAGCTGTTTACTCATTGCACGTTCCGCAACCAGTCGTGGCTGTACACGCGAGAGAACTGCGAGAAACAGTGCGGTAAGTGAGCAGAATTTGACTCCCGATATTTCAAACACCAAGACCTCTGAGTCTCCTTGAGTCGAAAAAAAATCAACTTGCTTTGCGTCGTGGACTATTTGTACTTTTGCTCTCGTTATACTGAACTCTTGTTATCTGTAACTGTTTTCAGTCGTCTAAAAAGATTTCTTTTTGGTTAAACTGAGTTAGAATGTTAGTGTTCGTGTTAATAACAGCAAAAGCAGTTGGTGACACAACCGTTAATAGTTTTGACAATATTCAAGACGACAACTTCTGATGAATCACTTGAAATACATTTGCTTCTATTCACCATTTACGAGTTTTCTTTTTTAAAGAAAGAAACATTTTGTTTTCATCCCGTTTTCCGTTTCGTCTGTTTAGCCCAGTTGGTAAAGCAACAGTTTGTCATACGTACCTTAACTCAGGGTCATAAAATAACTGAGAAGAAGGTGCTGCCCTTGCTCTAACATCTGCAAACGGTTAGATCTTCGGGTCTTCTCGGACAAGGACGGTCCCAGATGGTAGACCACAAAGGGGATCTTGAGTCCTGTTGTCTGTTCTCCTGTTTCACCTTGAGTAAAAAATGTCATAAAACAAATAAAACCAAAACATTTGACGCTACATTGTTGTCTTACACCAGACCCAAGCAGTACAGATGTGTGCCAAAGGGTGTGGAACCCTGCAGAGTGTCATAGTGATGAAGATAAATACTACTATGATAAAACCGCCAAGACGTGCCTTAGGATCAAGTACAGGAACTGCCTTGGAAACCACAACATGTTCGCTACTAAGGAGTCCTGTGATAAAACCTGTAAAGGGAGCAATTTTGGTAAGTTTGGCAACAAAGTTTCTCGTTCACCTACCGTGAACGCTCTAAGACGCCCTCCTCTTCAATAACCCCCCCCCCCCTCTCTCTCTAATAGGCCTTCCGTCTAGAGCTTCAAATTTTTGGGGCGATTACGAATTATCTCAGATAGAGTTACTGGGGAAATTGTACATTATTTTAGTTGTCAATGTAGACTTGGAGTAATTCTTTAGCCAAAATAAAGTAATAAAGTTATTTCATATAACTTTTTCCTTCATACATGAAACATAAACATTAAACATATAAACATTTTTTTTTCTGTTTCAGGGCCCTCACCAACAAAGGTTACCCCTACTGTTCCACAAGAAAACATGAAAGGTATCTATGTAATTAGTTAGCTAGGGCAGGTTAGTTGCAACCCCAGACTCCTTTGCGAGCACACCTTTCTTACGAGGATTAGACAGAGAAGACACCTGTAAAAATCTAGCTTGTGCTGCCTTCTGAAAAATCCCTAACCAGGTTCTGAATTATTTTAAGAAATATTTTTTATATATAACCATTGCCCTTCATTTCCGCTTCCACACTTCGGCCCCACGTATTTTTTTGTCTTCAACGCTTGCGCTTACCAGAAGGGTTTTATGTGAGCGTCTGTCTGGTGATGTTAGTCCCAGGTTTTCTTAGCGTGCTACCAATCCAATTCATTTTCTTCCTTCGTATCTACAATTCCTCTGGTTCCTGGTTGGTTCTCGTCCATAACTCCTCGTTCTTGATCTTTTCTGGCAACCATACTGATCCAAAGTATTAATTTTAACAGATTGTGAGAATTACTTTTCATCGTAACAGGTTTCTTTGTTAGATTAGTTTCTATTTTCTTCCGAGTGACTTCCGCTACAGGAGATAAGAGAAAAGAAGTTAAGTATTTATCAATTGGCTTTGACTGAATTAATTAACTGTTGTACAAGGTTTTGTAATCGAAAAGTGACCATTTTTCTTGGTTTGAAGATATTTTTTCCTGGTTTTACGAAACGTAAACCGATTTTTATTGTTTGTCTACAGTGCCACCATTTCCATATAGCTACTATTGGAATTTCATGACAGTAAAGGAAAACAAGATTCCTGGTCCTCCGTCCCTCACCATGTTTGGTAAATACACACTTAGAGATCTGGGTCTGTTGTTCATTGAGCCAAATACCTGGTCTGAGACCCAACTCAACCCTAGAGATGGCCTGTTGAATCCGGAAAAGCTTGCCGATGGTTTCACAATTGGTATAAAGATAAAGTTTGATCCGTATATTAAGATTTGCACTACACCTAGATTCATCGTGGACACTGGTGCAGCCAGTCTGAATACGAGAGGAGTGTCTGTGTACATAGTAAATGGGAAGATCTTAGCTGTTGTAACGACATCCAAAACCACTTGGAAGGTAAGCGATCCTGTTTCTTTGTGTGCATAAACAGGGTTCGTCCAGGTCCTTAAAAACCTTAAAAGTCCTTAATTTTCACTTTCCAAAATTTAAGGCCTCAAAAGTCCTTAAATTTCACAAAAATCAGTCATGGTCCTTAAAAAGTCCTTAAATTTTTGCTTTTTTACCGAAGTTGGCATTTTATGTGATGCTTCGAGAAGCATGAATCATACAGTTTGTTGAATTTGAATGAAGATTACACTGTTTTGTTATCATAAAAAGTGCGCAGTATTAGTTCTGCTTACGTAATGCCAAATCAAACCTTTGTAGTTTTAGACTTTAGTGTCAGGTCCGTGAATAACAACAACTAACACGTGCCTATAACTATATAACTGTGTCAAGGAAAATCAATATCGTAAAAAGTAATGTTTTAGGTCAGTTCTGGTGGTTGATGTCCCATGGCTTAAGTCCTAAAAAAACAATAATCTTACCTTAAAAAATCCTAAAAAAGTCCTTAAATTTTGCTTTGAGAAAAGCGGACGAACCCTGTTAAAGGAATCCTTCACTGTATAGTGATTTTGGTTTCAAGTAAAACTCTTGTCAAGTCTGTATCCATGTCAGCAGCTCAAGTTTGATAGTTCTGCACAGAAATCTAACACCAAGCATTTTAGTTTGACCATTTCTACGATTTGAATTCCCGCGCGCCGCCATTTTGAAACATGAAATGCTTTGGTTGCAGTGCCAGTCCCCTCTCGTTCATTGCTATTGTATTTACCGAGAGTAAAGACTGGCATTGGAACCGAAACACGTCACATTTCAAAATGGCGGCACGCGGGAAATTCCAACCGTATAAATGATCAAACTAAATTGCTTATATTGTAATATTGTAGTACAGTGGAGGGTTCTTTTGAAACGTCAGCGCCTAAAATTGAATCGACTATTGCAGAGAGTTTACTAAACAACAACACAGACAGTCACAACATCGATGACAATAGCACGTCAATAGCTTCAAAACCTCAACAGCTATATTGGCATCAACAATTGAAAAACACTGCTAATGGTAATAAAATAATAATACTATTACTAGTGATAAAAAATAGGGTATAAGTTATAATGATAAACCTGTTGTAAAGATAAAACAGAAGTAAAAGTGATGGTGAAAACGAATGAAATCGTTGTGGTGCAGCCAAGTGAAATCGTGGTTTGTATTTATAACGAAATTGATATACAATTGATCATAATTCATATTTGGGTTTTGTAAATGGATTAACTCACCTGCGTTTTCTTCCTTTTAGGCTGAAGTGAATGCACTAATGGATCGCTGGTTTTACCTTGTTGTCACGTGGCATCCAACATCTGGGATTGCGATGTATCAAGATGCAAAACCCGTCGCCAGCAGTGCTGTGGGTAACGCAGTCAGCGGTCTTCCCGTCAATACTAAACAACCCAACTTTGGTGTTGGGAGGCCTGTTGGAAGCCCTAGAAAATACTGCGGCAAGTTTTACATGAACTCCTTGGTGGTGTTCAAGCAGTTCTTGATCAAGAGTCACGTCCTCAAAGTTTATCAGTTCTTCTGGAATAACAGTGAGTATAATGTGCAACCAAGCTAACGGACTTAACCGGAAATAGTATGAATATACCGGAAGTTGTGTAAAAAAACCAGAAGCAGTGTAGATAAACCAGAAATAGTGTAAATGAACCATAACAGAGTAAATAAACCGGAAGTAGTGTAAATAAACTGGAAACAGTGAAGGCACCGGAAACTCGTGTAAATAAACCGGAAACAATCAAAATATACCAAAATAGTTAAAATGAACCAGAAATAGTGTAAATGAACCATAACAGTGTAAATAAACCGGAAATAGGGCAAATAAACCGGAAACAGTGAAGGCACCGGAAACTCATGTAAATAAACCGGAAACAATCAAAATATACCAAAATAGTTCAAATGGAGTCCATGCCATAAACCATCATCATTTCATTGTTATGAACTTAAATATGATTGTAAAGAGAACCATGACATTGTGATGTGCTGAATTGAAAAACTCAAGGTGACAAGTCGATAGAGGACACGATTATTGTTGTGCACGTGATTGTGGTTCTGGTTCTGGTTTTATAGAATTGTGATTTACGTCTGTAGAGTTAAAACTGTTAATGTATATGTCCTTTTTGTGTTTATATAAATGTGTTATAATCCAGTAACGATTCCGGAATGACCATGAATAACTTTCACACTATATGTGTGATTAATGATTATCTTTGCTTTTCAGTTGTGTCGCCAAAGCCTATTCAGTTGTCTTATCTCTATCTCAAGATCAAGAATCTATCCGGCAAAAATGTTATCCTGCTTCCTGGGGACGACATGCCGCCCCAAGGTTTTGCATTCAGGGCGAACACAGCTGTTGCTATCACAAAAACGGTAACGGGTATGGTTCCGATTACGTTTCGCGTTAAGGATACTGGAGGCAATTCATTGTTGATCAACAACACTAGGACAGCGATTCTTATACCAAGCTTAAAGAAGGACCAACCGATCAATTTAGTGATTGGTCGAACAGGTGAGCAGCTCGCATGAACGTATAGGTAACTACTTGGCTGAACATAGTTTGTCTCTCTTTGTCCTCTTCATTCCTGGCTGGAATATAGGTCTTCCACTAGCGTTTTCCACCTCGTCCTGTTCTTTGTCGTTCCCTTGCGTTCTGTCCATGGGATTTTTTCCCTTTAGCTCTGCCATGCGTGTTCTCCCCCAGCTCTGTGTAGGATGCCCTCCATTCCGTTTCCTTGTGGATTCCTTTCTAGTGCAACTCTGGCAATGCTTCCATTTTCTCCCTCAGTGTGTGTCCAATTAATCTCCAAGATCTCTTTAGCAGTGGTTAGCAAATCCAATGATTCTTATTTAGATTCACCGCGCGTGATGCTTACGTGTTCGATGTGATTTTGTTGCAGTTAAAATCAAGGTGTACTATCTGAACATGCGCATTACCAACCGCGCAGGCGTACCTATTAAGGTGATACCCTCGGATAACATCCCCAAGGAAGGTTTGCCGGTCGGTAAGAACCTGATCGCTCAGGTAAAGAAGAAGGTCAGTTCACCCTTGCCGATAACGCTGAGCGTTGTCGATGCAACCAACCCAAACAGACAGCTGTACATCAATTCTCTGAAGAGTATCACGCTGACACCGACCGGGAGTGATTCAACTAGTCCTGTGCCTCTGGACATCAAGGACACTCGTAAGAAACTTAAAACGTTTTTATACCCCATTGAAATCTTGTTCTTTGTCGGGGTACGATCATCCCTTAACTCTCGAAAACTTGTGTTGATGTGAATTATGTTTAATTTTGTTTCAGCGGAGGCAGTGCGGCAGTATTACCTGAGTATGCAGTTTGCAAACTACGCTGGGATGCCTGTGCTGATCAAAAGCAGTGACAATAACCCGTCAAGTGGGTTCAAGGTCCCCAAGAATAAGATTGTGCGGATTACAAAGACTGTTACCAACCTGAACCCGGTCATTTTTTCTGTGGTGGATGATGTCACAAAGAGAAAGCATATGTACTTGAATAATCAACCTAGTCTTATCCTGGCGCCCCAGAATGAGCGGGGAAAATGGGAAAAAACAAACGTCACATTGATGTGTAAGTGTATATGTGGAATTTGTAGAAATATGTTTGCTTCCAGGCCTTGTTTTATCAAGTCAGTTTAAATCAGCCGATATCGAAACCATGCCATCTGTTTTTGATCGCTTTATGGAGTTTGTTTTTAAATTTTTCGCAACATTATGAATTTTAAGTTCGTCCTAAATTTTTAGTTTTAAGTTTTTTATTGTGAGACTAAAGTTATTAGCGTTATATAGGAAAATCGCCTTTTATAGGAATCCATTTTCGTTAATTTCTTGGCGGGAAAGCAACTCACGATATTGCCTGCATTTTTTCCAGGAGTGTACTCGCTCTAACAATGAAGACTGGGAGTTTAACCCTGAGTAAATGCGTTTTCTAAAATTAAATTTAAACGCAACAGAAGAAAAATACGAAGAAAAAGTTTGTGTTAGCAACCCTTAACCTTTTCTGCCCCAGCCAGTTCATAAAAATTTCCCTTTTCTAACATAACATACACATAAAAAGTAAAACTTGGGTCTGATTAAACAAAATAAACGTTTTGAGATGAAAAGCGATATTCTCCCAATACTCCTAGTTGGGAGAATTCACTATTTAATTCCGTGATGTTTTGGTCAGAAAGGGAAAAACACGTATCTCCCTCGACTTTCTGTGGCTGTTGTGATTTGACTGATATCATGCTTCTTGTTCCATACTAATCTTTAAATAGACATGAAGCCACCACCTCTCCCCAAGCCAGACACGTACTCCATCGTTTTACAAGTGGCAAACAGGGCAGGAAAAGAAGCTGTGATAATCCCGGATGACAATGACCCCCCAGAGGGGATCACGGTAAAGCCGAGGACCACGGTACAGATCCAGAAGCAGATGTCTTCCTCCACTCCGGTGACGTTCACTGCCGTGGACTCGGAGACTGAGGAGAATCTGTTCATTAACAAGCAGCAGGAATACACCGTGACTCCATCTGATAAGAAAAAGATTGTGCAGCTCTTTTTGGAACCTGGTAAGCTTCTAGCGCCCGTACAACTACGAGCTTTGGTTGTGTTGTCGAACTCTTGTAATAATAAGTGTAACGGTCCACTGCTCCAACAGGGTCACACAAAAACTCATCGGCAACCTAAGTCTGTTGATAGCTGTTTTTTTCAAAAAAAGACTGTCGTAAGAATGACGAAACAATTCCATTGTCAAGAATAAGGGTATGCGTCAGGAGCACGATTTGTCGGCTACTTTTACAGGGCTAAGGAGGTCATTTTGAGTATATTTTTTGGAGTTGCTTTGCCTGAACAGGAGCAACAGACCACTTCATTCCTTGATTGTTCATCAAGATGCTTTTTTGTTGATCTGGACCGAAGTCGAATGATAATGGTGAAGATGATGACAGTGATGTTTATGGTGAAGGTGATGAAGATGGTGATGATAATGATAATGATATTTTTAGTGATACTGATGATGATGGTAATGATGATGATGATGATGACTTCTGGAAACATGCCATACACTCAAAAATGTTACCTACCAACTGGTACAAGTTCAACACTACGGTTGTTTTTTCATTTATGAATTCCTATTTCAACAACTCTAATGGAAAATAATATTTTTTTCTCTTCAGGCCAAGGAGTTCAGCCGCGTAAGTATTTTTATCACACACTATTATTAGACAACGTGAGATGCCTGTAAACCTAATAAAACCTTCAAGAGATGGCCCCAAAGTCGCTTTTCTTTATCTTATAAATTTACCTTAAAGTATAACCATCCACACCCTATTTTACAATGCTTAACATTGTTTTCAGTTAAAACTTCTGTAGCTAAAGCTGGAAACTGTGTTTAATCCTAATTGTAAGCGTTTCGCTTTAGGCATGAAAAATCAGCAACATCAGCACTATTGATATGGGGACAGCTATTAGAATATCATTAAGGCTTAACAGGCCAGAAAAAATCTAAAGTCTGTATGCTTTATTATGTTCAGCTCATTAACCGCGCGAAATTCCAGGGTAGGCGGGAATAGCGTTGGCCACTAGAGGGAAGAAATCGTTAGCTAAAGGTTATTGTTTAAGAACAGAAGTAAAAAAGGGTTAAAGCATAAAATCATCTTCTTATAAGCTTGCTAAGGTACTCTTAAAGACGTATTTATATTGAGGCACTATCAATGGCCTTCTAATGACGTTTTTTCTTTGTCTTTATACAGCGAAGCCAACAGTTGTCCCTGAGTTCTACTGGTCATTTAGGTTATTTTTAAATGACAAAGTTCCTGGAAATCCCGAATTCACGAAGCATGGTAATGTCCAGGTAGATAATAAAGGCCTTCGTCTTGATGGTGTCACTTCATACCTCGCTGCGGAGATCGACAAGCAATCGCCATTATCGAACCCTGAATTCTACACTTCTGGTATTACCATTGGTATCAAGCTTAAGTTTGACAGCAAAGTCGACGAGTATGAAAAACCAACGTATGTTCTTGATACTGGTGCCAAGAGCATGAAATCGCGTGGAATATCACTTTATATCCTGGAAAAGAAACTGGTGTTTGAGTTAGCTACCTCCTCCACTTTGTTTAAGGTACGACAACAAGTGTTGTCACAGCTTTCAGCTTTCACTTCGTGTAGAGGACACATAAATTTGAACCAATCAAAAGAGGATAAAGCTTACTCCAACCTTGCATCAACCAATCACAAACCTTTTACAAAGCTTTGTTTTGTTAAGCTACCATTGAAAACAAATTCAAGCAGGTTTCAATTATGTTAAACAACACCATCTTCTTGGATGTACTTAAACTCAGTGTCGTTAAAAGTGTAACTTGCTAGGAGTTTCTCGATAAACCTAAAGAGAAACTGTTACAATTTCAAATAAAATTTGTTGTGTTTCCATTCTTTTCGCACATCAAATTTAGAGTGAACAAACATTTCTTTCATCTAGTTACTTTAAGTATGAATGGAAACATGTACAATATTCAATTATTCAAATCTGTTAAACTATTAATTTGGAAGCTCAAAAAGTATTTGTGATTGGGTCTTATCTATACTATTATTGGTTGTAGGTTGAAGCAGATGCACCAATCGGAAAGTGGTTTTATGCGATCTTTACATGGAAACCAGGCTCCGGACTGGCAATGTATCTGGATGGAAAGTTAAGCTTCACAGATAAAGATGGTCAGGGACACGGTGAATATAAACTACCGGACCCGCAAGAAAACCTTGTGATTGGCCGAAATATTGGCGGCCCCGGCGCCTACTACGCTGAGTTCTTGATTGGACAACTGGTCGTGTTTAAACAGCATCTCCTCCCCCCAGGGGTACGAGTGGTCTACAAGTATTATGCGAATAACCGTAAGTGAACTACGCATTTGTTTAATGTCGATAGTTTTGAAGTATTCAGCTTAGCTTCAATCATTATACAAAATATATGTACTTTTTATGTTTCTTAGATTTTATATACGTAATTTAGTTACGCTTGATTTTTCTTTCTCGAAATAATGGTAACAGATTGACTAATATTTTTTTCTTCCGCGGCATCAAAAGTATGACACAGGTCGTTATCATTTACAAAATGACAAATGCAGTTTCTGTTCTAAATTACCTACACTTGCCCAATCAGTAGCAAAACTCATAACGTTTTCGATTTGGTAGTTCCATTAATAGTAACACTTCTACTACTTAATTAACACTACAAACTAGTACTAGTTTTATTTATTGATAACATTTCCAGTAATTAATATCTAACTTCCAGTAATTAATATGCTAATTAATGATTATTGCAGTGGCCGGGCAGTTAGCGTATTCGACTCGTAATCCTAGGGTCCTGAGTTCGAACCCCGGTCAGACCACTGCGTTGTGTTCTTGAACAACCTGACTTTTCCAGTTGACTCAGCTGTAAAAATGGGCACCTGTTCTGCCGGGAGTTAACCTGCGGTAGATTAGTGTCCTGCCCAGGGAAAGTGAAAGACTGTCATCCGCTTAACACAACAGAAACCTGAGATAAGCCCGGCCCTATGAGCCACTTAGGCTCGAGAAAGGATTTGGTTAGCTTAGCTAATTCATAATACGTCTATTAATTGGTTTTACCCTCGCTCTGTTACAGCCATTGTACAACCTGCCAAGCTTTACTATGCCATCCTGAAGGTTTACAATTTCCTCAAAACCAAAGTTAATTTAGAATCCAGCGACAATCAACCATCTGGCGGCTTTACAATAAACCCGAGATCAATTGTCCAAATAAAGAAAAAGCTTAACAATCCGGAACCATTGTCGTTCCATGCTGTCGAGTCGGCTTCTGAGAAGATGTTAGTACTAAACGGTCAGCGGAGTATCAAGGTGACGCCGGGCCAGTTTGAGATGGGTCAGCCAATGATCGTTTATATTAATGATACAACTCCAGGTAAGTTAACAAGTGGTAAAATTGTGAGAAAGTATTTTTTTCACTAAACAGTAAGCAAAAGCCGTCTTGTCACACGATACCTTAGTCAAAGAAGGTAAAACTGTTGGAATTAACATTGCGAAAACATAAAGAAATTATTGCTATAACAGTATCACCTGTACTAAAAGCGAGGAGAGTCGCTATCTGTTGTAGAAAATAAAATTGCATCTGTTGTCCGGAGAATTATATTCTGACTTCTATAAATGCAGCGTGAATCTGCTGTGGAGTTTTCTCAACTTTGTATGCTGTTGCATTGCATCCAAAGAAGGCTGAAAACATAACATGAAGATTTCAAAAGAGCTGTAAGTTATTGTACTCGCAAATTTTAAACTACAGATTCTTGTATGCTGTATGAAAACATTAACGTATAGTATGGTGAGATCGTGTTGTCCTTAAAAGGACTGTTGACGTTTGTAGGGCGCTGGCAAATGTTGACACATGTTGATTGGAGACCGTTCTAAGTTGTAAACAAGCTTTCCAGTGTCAGTCGTTTAAAATAGTCAAGTCAAACATTGTGTCGATTCCAAGTTAATCGTTATGTGTCTTTGCTGCTTTTCCTTCAGAGGAACGCCCTAAAGTGTTGTACTACATGACGTTGCATGTGACAAATAAAGCCCAAAGTGAAGCGCTGTTGTTATCAAGTGATAACCACCCCGCAGAAGGCCTTCTGATAAAACCCAACAACAAGATGGAGGAAGTTGTCCCTAAGGAGCTGGAACATCCAACCAAGGTAGTATTCCACGCGGTGGACCCTGCCACGGAAGAACGTATGCTCATTAATGGTAAAACAAGTTTCACTGTTGCCCCCAAGAAGGAAAAAGATAATGCAGTGGAGGTTGTCATTTCTGGAGGTGCCAAAGGTGGAAAGATAGAGCCTGTGGAGCCAGGTTAGCTTGTTATGGTAACAATAATAATGATGATAACTTAAAAATATGTAAGGCTAGAAATGTATAAAAGTTATTAAAAACAAACGTTTTCGGATCACTTGTCCATCTTCAGGTCATAACCTGAAGATGGACA
>JAOBAT010144851.1:0-33884 GCA_026413305.1 Hydrozoanthus tunicans
TACTGGTGATGAAATGGTTACTACAGATGATGCTACTGGTGATAAAATGGTTACAACAGATGGTGCTCCTGGTGATGGAATGGTTACTACAGATGGTGCTCCTGGTGATGGAATGGTTACTACAGATGGTGCTACTGGTGGTGGAATGGTTATTACAGCTGATGTGTACATGCGTTGGGAGATCTGAAATCTATAGATAGTAATGATACACATTGATATGGGTCTTTATCTGATGCAAGTGTTAGGTTGTAAAAAAATATTAACTTATGTTTAGTAATGTACCTTTATTATGAAACAATCTAGTGACACTGTTAAGGTTTACCTACAGGAAACCATGCAAGCTTGATCATTCAAAACATGAGTCTGTCATAGGGAACTCACTTAAATAAAATTTTGTTTTACTAAAGTTCAGTAAGTGAAAGGTTAAAGTTTATCTATAGCTTGGAAAATTTCAAAACAATCTTGCTTTTGACTTGAAAAACATCTTACCTACTACTATCTGTAAAACTATTATTTACTTTGGAAGAAAATTATATTATTTTTACCTTTGTGATTGTGAGCACAACATCTGTTGATGTTGACAGTGGATGAATTTTTCCTGTCAACTTGTAACCAACAACCTTTGGTACAACCATACTTATTGGCTGGCCAAGCATGACGGCTTCAGCCTCAATTCCACCCACACCTGACACAAACAAAAAAAAATGACTCTCACTGAATCTGGACCTGTCATATTTCTTAATCATGACAGAAACAATATGTTCTTATGTTTGTCTCCTACCTTCACAGAGCAACAAGGAATCAAACACAATTTAAAGAAAATGATCATGACAAGTTTCAAGACCATAACAGGGGATCCTTGACTGTTCAATGTTAAGACTATGTCCATATCTGTTAATCAGGAACTCAAAATTTATATATCTGAGTGTATTGTTAATGCCAAAGCAAACTCTGTTTTGATCATATGGAACCCTGGTCTGAATTTCCCAGGAGCTGCCATTTTGAATTATGACATATTGTGGTTGTATGCCAGTCTCCACTGAATTCTAATTGCTGTTCAGTGAAGCAAGGCAGCACACTAATCTTACCAAGTTCACAAACGGATTGTTTGCAACAAGTATTAGGCATTTGCAATCATGATTTTGGAATGCACTTTTCTTGCATTTTGATCGAGTGTATTCACCATTTTCGTGCAAATATTGTCGTTGAGCACATACTTTTACTGGATGAATCAAGTACCAAAAGATTTGTGCATGTATTAGCCATTTTAGTCGAATATTGCAATTTTAAAGTTAAAAACTGCAGTGTTTTCATTCTTTCCTTCCTTCCAGCCTCTGCTCTCTTGCTTCCCCTGAAGTCTAGCTGGGTGCACCCCAATTTCCTGTCAATTTTAGCTGGTGGGTACCCCTAACAGTCAACAGATTGTTTCTGCCCCTGAAGTCCAACCCGCATTGTCTGTAAAAATCACTTGGCAAAGCAAGTAATCAAGCAATCAATTTGCTGTGACAAAACGGTAAGTTATTCAGTATATTTTCCGTAATTCAACCTCAGAGTTCATATTGGTATCTTTGAAAACACGTCACTAAGTTTGTTGGCTTGTGAACAACTCATCAAGGTGATCAAAGATTTAGTTCGGTATCTCAAGGAAGAAAAGTATAAGTTAGACAAAAATGGATATTTTGTATTGAAAACAGGACATCTTTGTAAACAATCGATCAAAAAATAACAACTCATCAAGGTGATCAAAGATTTAGTTCGGTATCTCAAGGAAGAAAAGTATAAGTTAGACAAAAATGGATATTTTGTATTGAAAACAGGACATCTTTGTAAACAATCGATCAAAAAATAATATAAAATTAATTATACCACACCTTTACTCAACAGCATTACCTTGCCTGAGGAAACAACTATGAGCAATGAATGAGAAAGGATCTGGCATTGCAACCGCTACATGCCACATTTTAAAAAAGCAGCACCCAGGAAATTCAAACCATGGAAAAGATTAACAACTCTCATAATTATTTTGAACAAGTTCACATACCCCAGCCAACAATTCCTAGACCATTGATCATTGTTGTATGAGAATCAGTCCCAACAACACTGTCTGGACACAGCATGCCGCCAGAACTAAATACAACTCGGCCAAGATATTCCAGATTCACCTAGAAAGAAAAAAAATTATTCAGTGTTAATCATTTCAACCCTCCAAAACAACAAAATAATGTTGTTTAGCTAAATTTTCCAACTAAGTGTAATCACATATGGTATCGTCAATAATTTGCAAAGAATCCCTCTTTTTCATAACAAAATGACTTACTTCACATGAGTTATGCAAGGATGAGTAACATATTGATCTTAAAATACTACTGAAGCCATTTATTGGTACTTTTATGGCTCTAAGGGCTTTCCCAAAACTCCTATTTAACTGTAAATGGACAAAAAAGCTTACCTGACCATTTTAAGTCCATGAAAAAACTTTCAAAATAGTGCATTAAGTGCAAACAAAATTTAAAACATATGACGGCGATTTAGGACATCACATGGTTTGAAAGCTTCAACCTGCTCTATACTAGCAATTGCAACAAACTTGAGTTTTTTTGCTCAAATACTGGGCCATCAGCCATGCAAACTTCGCCATAATCATACAGTTTTGATAGGGAAAGAGAGATTTTAAATCTGCTGGCTTTCAAACCATGCAACATCACACATATCTCACATATGGGCTTAAAAGGTGTTTGCAGATTTAGCACTAAAATAGGCATTTTGACTTCTTAAATTCTCCGTAAAATTTATCTTTAAACCATATTTGAAAAAGCTTTATTACTCAGCAACCAAAAGAGTTATTTTATTGAAATAAACGTCATTTTTCTTCATTTACAAAATCCCTTTCTAACAGACCAAGTTAAATGCTAGTGATATATACACTTTAAAAAAGTATTTGATTGCAAAGATCTGTATTGACAGGGATCTCATTCATGATTATTCGGTATAAAAAATTTTAGCAATAAATTTTCATGTCAATTGTCTGAAGTTTTTTCAGTTTCTTATTCTGTATAGAGGTACTGGCCAATTCAACCAACATTTTTTTCTAATTCCTTTTTGAGCAACAATGATTGTCTTTTAATGATAACTTACACATGTTTAATAGCTCAGTGCTTCCATTTACATCTTACATACTTCAAGTGTACAAAACTCTAGCAAAATTAGTCATCACCTGATGCACAATGCCAGAGCCTGGTGGAACAATTGTCATGTTCTTGAACGCTTTTGAGCCCCACTGCAACAACAAAAAAGATAAAACCTGTGATATTGTAACAAACTTTAGTTTGTGCCATTCAGGCCTAAATCTTAGTTTAAAAAGAAATTTTTTTTTGGAGACCCTCTCCTTCATCAGTTATGCTGAGGAAGGAGAGGGTCTCTGAAAACGTTTTTTTTTTTAAAGTTCTTTTTTAAAGCATGATTTTAGGCCTGAATGGCACAAACTAACGTTTTTTATGATATATTTTAAGGCCTACAAAAAAAATTTAAAACTTGTAGGGCATTTACATGGCTTATTGAATTCACGGAATCAACGGAATCAGTAACAGAATCAACGGAATCAACAACGGAATCAACGGAATCTCTTTGAAAACAAAAAAACATAAAATAAACAAAATAAAGGCAAAGAGAAAAATGTTCTGAACTTACGGGGATCGTTATGCGTTCGTCCTCTGTGAATACTCAACTCGATCGGAAACCCTATTATTATGATACTTTGAAGATTACCCAGGAAACAATGAAATATCAAAAAGAAAATTTAGTCCAAATCATAGCTAATCTTGAACAAGACATTTCAGAACTTTCCCTTGTGGCCCAGTTTGGATGCCATGTTATAGATGGTCAAAGTTCAAATCCCGGCTGGTACGTTTAAGGGTTTTTTTTTCAATTTTTCCCAATACAATTGAATAGAACAACTTTTCTCTCCTTTTTTTATTTAACATGTATCCTCAATGACTTTTTAAAGCTATTTACAAAATTAATTGCTGGTGAAAAGTAAAGGCTACAAATCAAAACCACTACAATCAGGTATTCTTGTATGTTATGACGTGAAAACGAATAATGTTTAAACTTTTTTCCCTTTACCCAGTTTAGTTGTTTGTTTATTTTTTGTTTTTTTTAAAAATTTTTTTTTGTTTTCAAAGAGATTCCGTTGATTCTGCTATTGATTCCGTTGATTCCGTGAATTCAATAAGCCTCATTTACAAGAACATTCGCCTATAACATTGCAATGACTAGTTTAAGCATTTGACCCCAATTGAAACAGAGACTCACAGAAAAGAAATAAAACTTGTCTCATTGAGAAGGACTAAATAGTTTTGACTTGAACTAAAACAATGAGTTTCAAAATAATATGGAAATGAACAATGAACTATGACATTAGAATACATGACTTGCATACTTTCATACAGATTAAGCCTACTTATATAGAGATCTAGAGGACTGTCAGCGGTTTGTTAAAGCCTGTTAAGGTGGTTTGGTACCTGGTCCCATTGAGGGGAGTTGTTATGGGTGTGGTAAATAGTACAATTGTTCCTTCACTGTGGATAACATACTTGCAGAAGCAAAGGAAAACAGCATATGAAAACTCAATAATCTAGTTTTTGAAAACATTAATAGTAAATAACCTTTAAGAACACAAATCTTTCTTTGTTCCTCTCAAATTCCAGTTCCTGGTTTTTCTGTAGTGCTTCAGAACTACAACAACAAAAACATGCTGCGATAAGCTTGTACCCTGGTAAACACACTAAATGGGGAAAAAATGAATGTTATCCTTTCTGTCAGATTTTAACTAAAGCAACCAACAGGGGCATAGCCAGGGGAGGGTTCTGGACAGGGGTTCTAGAACCCCCTCTCGTGCTAAGGACCCCCCTCTCCTATTTTCAACAGTGATTTTATCCTAGCAAGAATGTAATGGACTCTGGATTCCTGAAATTCTTTGTACAGCAACCAAGGCATCTTCTGTTTGCATAGCATAAATGTCAGTCTTGTAGGAATATAATGTAAGGATTTTAGACCGACCATTTTTGTTGGAACCAATTAGGAAACCCCCTCCTAAAAACTCTGGCTATGCCCAGGGCTGTTCAACCACACTGTCAATGCAATAGATACATGTCTTATAAATATTATGTATTGAATGAAAATTACCAGCTTACTACTTTTACTGTAAATGAAATTAAGTGGTTGAACATTTAAGGTCACTTTATCTTGTGTATTATAACAAATCATACTGGGTCATAACTTGGTCATAATACTTGCAAAAATTAATAACTATATGCTAAAAATGTTATATAAATGGTTAGAATCCAAACGCTTTTGACATAAAAGTCTTTAGGGATTGTTAGTGTAGATCGCATGAGGCATAGCTAAATTGAGTTCAAGTCATGCCTGCTGGGAATAAGTTTGCAATTTCAAAATTGACTTGTTTGTTTCTACAGTGAGCTCAATTTTAAATAATATGCATGCTTCATGCAATGTTAGCTTTTTTACATCATTTTTTGGCCTTTTAACTATTTTATAAATCACAGTTGTACAAGTATTAGACCCAAGACTTGGCTAGAAAGTTTGTCCGTCAGCTTACAGTATATGCAAAGGTCATATCAAACTCAAGAAGTGTAAACCCAGATTATGTTTGCATGTTAATGTTTTAGGATCTACATTTTGATGACATCTTTTCTAATTTTTAGCCTTAATCCAATTTAGTGGAATAACTCCACAGGTGCTCAACAAATGTTGCAATTTCTTTTGAAATATTTTATAAAGTAGTATCTCTGATATATTATAATGGTATTAAAGTTACAGAACAATTCTACTCCCTTCTCAACTAACTAGTACACTTGGACCCTGATAATTTCGAACTCAGATAATTCAAAGTAAATTTCATTTCCCTTGGTTCTGCCCCACTTTTCTAAGTCCTTTTACTTGGAAAAGTCTTGAAATCTCAGACTATTCAAAGGGCTGATAATTTAACTTAGGTAAGTTATCGTCTGAATGAAAAACAACAGAAACTGTCAGAAATTGGTATACTTCTCAAATAAAGTTCTATGTTCTAAAACAGTTCATATATCAAAGCAATTATCTCTTTGTAATTGTAGTCTCAAATATTTCACAGCTTGTTAAACCCTTTGTAGTTGTCCAAACTGTTCACAGTGCTTTAATCCCTTTAAGTGGGGAAGTATTGAAATGTTGCCCTGATAAACACAAAGGCTAAGCATCTTTGTATTGGTCATTTTTATACCTATGGTGACTCACATTTTTTTTCTTTGAAATTAAAATAAAATTGTTTTATTGATAAAAACATTCGAAATATGTCCAGAGATGACGAACTGTTCACTGATATGGTGAAAATAGAACAAATAAAGCTATTTGAGGGTGAAAATGGCATATTTATTCTTGAATGCTATAATTTGAACCCCCAAAAATTTAAAGTATTTTGTATTTCTCTTTCAAGAGACTTCGAAATATCAGGGTCCAACTGTATGTGAGTGCCTGGCAAGAAAGGAGGGGGGTGGGTGCTTTAACATAAAAGGATCACAAAGTTCAGAAGAAATTCTTTGTCTTAAAAGTCAACAGGCTGACTAAAATGTTATTCAATTTATTACCAGAGATAATGGTAAGAACATGTGGCATAAGAGCTTATATTTTATGTTACTAATTAAATTTAATCTGACAGGGGGGTCTAAATAAAAGCTTGATATGGCATAAAATTATCATTGAAAGCCATGTTTGTTTTGATACATGCAGCTCTTTCAGTGACAACCCTCAGATAATTTTTTTTGTCAGTATATTTCTGTAAAATTTAGAAAATCTTAATATCGATGGTAAACATAATGAACATCAGTACAATCACATAATTTATATACATATTCAGATATGTATCTTACTACATGAATTTCTTTGAAAAAAGGCTAAATTAGCTAAATAAATTTTTAAGTGTCACGAAAATTCATGTCATATGGTACATGTAAGTAAAAAGGTTGGCAACTGTAACTTCACAAAACCATAAATACATTCAGTATAACATCTGCTCTCTGAACAAAATCTATGGCTATTATACCCAATGCATGACCACACCAACACATTCTAGATATCAATATTAGGCTGTTAGTCATTATACAACTAGCTTGTTATAAACACCATGTTCTACTGTACATTGCCAACTGCAAGCATGCAAGCAATAAAGATAAACAAAATGCAGAATAAAATGCAGATTTCTCTCTCACTTAATCAAGAGCAGTTTGAAGCGCTTTGGAAGTAAGCATGAGCGCAAGCAGCCAAACAACATAAACGCATTGAGGGTTGTACTGCAATTGATGCACGCACCACTTAACTGGCAGTTTATGAAATGGGCATGTCTCTTCTCTCTTTGGCCAACCACCAGGGTCGAACTGACAGCCGTGTGCTCGACTGGAATACAATTGTATCAGAGAAAAAGACATGTATCTCATACTGGATCAGTGGGGATCGGATGAGCATCAACTTTCAAAAAGGCTATGAAGCGAAAACAATGTAAGTGTCTTCATCTTAAACTTTTCCCTAAGACATTTTAAAGAGAAGCTATAGGCAGGGAGACCCTAGAAATTTTGAAAAGTCACTTACACTGTTTTTGCATTAACTTCTTCAAGTATACAAATAGTTATAACAGCTTAGATCATTCTCTAAGAAAGAGTGCAGAGACTGATATGATTAAAGTTTAGCGAGAGACCTGACTGAGCCGAATGCTAACTATTCACTTCTTTTGCTGAAAGCTCTTGTTGGCTGTAAGTGCCTTTTTTTGCATGAACTGAAGTTCGAACATGTTATAAAGCTTTATTGTTTATGTCATATTATCATTGAAAGAATATTTCATTATGATCTGATGATAAAATGTCAGAACATCAAATGACTAACCAAATGACGTGTGTGACTGTACAGTATATGATGTGATGTGCTGAAATTCAAATCTGACAGAAATGTTTACAACTTCAATGATGAAATGGGACTAAACTAACTTAGTTTTGAAAGCGACTTTAAAAAAGAAAAAAAAAATACTGGGCAATTCCTGTTTCTTTTCTTTGGGAAATTCGAAAATTCTGAGTGAACTTTAAGAATTGAATCATTAGTAAACTTAAGTTTTATCTTCTGCTGAAGTAAGAAATGATTCTCATCAAAACTGAGTTACAGTGTTGTGTCAAATCTATACTTTTAACTCAAACAATGATAAATAAGTTCAGAGGCCTCTTAACACTTGTGTTAAGTCATCAAAAATAAAAAAAATTACATGATTGTGCTAATTCAATTGTTTCTCTTTGATTGGAATACTGAGTCAGAAAAAAACCCTTAAGTGCCATTCCCATTTAATGCAAGCTTGGTAGCATCAACCATATTGATGTTATTAAATTAAAAACAAAACAATTTTGTTTCTTTCTGGTTCAGTTACTGTGTACTGTTCCGGTCTTTTGGTGTTTCCAAACTCTCAGAAAAGAATGGTGCATATCTTACTTGTTACTGTTTTCATTGTTGCCTTGTTGATCATACCACTAAACAATTAACAACTCTTGTTATAGTTAGTTAGAGTTACTGTATATATGCTTACTAATAGTTAAAGCTGTACACAACACTTAGTAATAAACAAAAACACTATAATCATGTTTAATAATTGTTAATACTACTATATACAGCACTTACCAAAGGTAAAGTAACATTACTTTAACACTAGCTAATGGTTAATACTACTAATCAAAAATGTTTACCAATGGAAAATAAAATTACTTTAACATAATAATTAGCTAATTAATGAGTATCAGTACTAAAACCCTTACCAGTGTTAAATGTTACTAATAAAATCAATTTTTACTAATAATTAATATGACTAATAATTAGAGTTTAATTCTGATTTAAAACTGAGTTAGTGCTATAACTATAACCCTTTAATACCTAACAACTAATTAACATTACTTAGTACACAGTAAAATTTAGTAAAATAAATACTATTTATAATATTAACTACTCTCACTGAGTCAATACTATTACATTACTTAAAAATATAGATTAATATAAAATTCCCTGAATTACTTGCCATAACACTGTTGATACCTTACAAAACAAGACTCAATACTTCCAAAAACCAAAATATAGAATGCAATTTTAGAATTTGTCAAATTTGAACCAACAATACAGTATAATAATTTAATTGAACTATCAATTACTATTTGCAGAAGTGATATTTAGTAAATTCCATACTTCCTTGAGACATCTACTTGAACTGAGTGATCAATAACCAAGTCAACAGGACAAAGAGGGTTGATGCTGGCAGGGTCACCATCTAGCCTCTTCACTGCATCTCTCATGGCTGCAAAGTCCACAACTGCAGGCACACCACTACAAAAAAATAAACTTCAACTTGGTACCTTTGATTCCTTCGAATGCTTAGGCAGTATTTAAAAATACAGTATCATGTATAAGTTTAAAGCACAAAGAGTACAAAGCCTTGTTCTATTCTATAAGATTTTGACTCGAGGAGTCAAGGTAGAACAAGCAGTCAGACTTGAGGTCTGCCACCCTTGACCTACGGTCAAATGTCCTTATCCAAGAAGACACAACTTCAGGTCTAACTGTTTACAGATGTTGAAGAAAAGGCAGCACTTTCTCCTCAATTATTTTAAGACCCTTGGTGAAGGAACGGCACCGGGAATATAACCGAGGCCTTCTACATGACAGATTGGTACTTAGCAACTGGGCTAACCAGTCGGGAGTACACTTTCTTGAAAAAATAAAGGTGTAATGTATTGTACATAGTATCGCCTAGCTAACTTGCTACTAGTAATTATATAAAACTGGTGAGAAGGCAAGGACTGATTGGGAGGGCAAAAGATGATGAGGATGGCATGACACAGGGCATTTATAAGGGTAGGACATGACAAGGTGGTCATAAGATCAGGTCGTGATGGGAAGAGCATATTGGCATTTACTGCTCAATGGTTGATATTCCCAATGGAGCTAAGGGCTTTATGTATATTAAGTAACAGCTTTCCAATCATAGCATGGTAACTTACGTGAAATCCTGTAGAATGACCCTGGCGGGCTTGAATGGTACTTCCACATGTTTATGTTGGTTTGTCTCCCAGTTAAGAAGGTGCTCGACATCTTCTTCTTTAACCTGAAAATTATCACAGCTTCTCACAGCTGCTTCCAGCAGCACTCTAATGGAGAATGGTAAACGGGCTGCAATTGGAATAAACATACAGTATTGTACATATGAGCACATCATTGTATTCATTTAATATTTAGTAGCAATCTATCATGTCATCGTTTATAAACCACAAATGCTGCAATCTAGTTGGCTCTTGTTGTGCTATCAATCAGGTGAAAGATAAAGTCTGTGAAATCAAATATTTGAGCCAAACATGAACTGATGATCTATCTACATCGATACATCGAAATACACACATCATCAGCTCAAGTTTATCTTAAATTCATCCAAAGGTTATGGCTTTTGAAAAATGTAAACTTTCCTGCCCAACTAGGGGTGTCACCAGTAGAAAACAAGCAAATATTATTTTTGACAAAAACATTTTTTTTACCGCTATTCCTCAAAATCTATAATTTATCAAGTTTCATACAAAACTTCTCAAAAATCTTCCCCCACTGGACTGCCTATAATTATTGGTTGAGTTTAAAATGAATGAATGAATGAAACCTTTATTAACGTGTCAATCCATATAGCCTGCTAAAATGCATACTAATTAGAGGACACAGACTAAGTTACACAACCAAAATGAACATAAATAAATATAAATAATTATAATATAGAAATGTATATAATTATGGTGGTAACAAATATAGGAAATCCATATGAAAATTTTTGAAAAATCTATGTATATAAAGTGTAAAACCTTGGTGTAAAAAACTTGAATGAAGATGAAATAGATAAAACAGATAAGAACTGAGTTAATTAAAATTGAAACATAAAACTTGTCATGTTGAACAGAGGGTACAACCCTTACAGCTCGCATCTACTAAGTTTGTTAAGTCTTTGCCTCGGACCTTTCTTTTAAATTTGATCGAAGTTTTTGCTGATATTTCATCCGAGGAAAGTTTTCCCCATAACCTCAGTCCTAAGAATTTCAGTGAGTGCTTGCTGTATGTAACAGTATTAAATCTAGGAGTATAAAAATCAGATTGTCTCAAATTTAATTATACAACCCCTCAAGACAGACACCCAAATAAGATAGACACCAAAACTCAAATGTCCCTGCTTTGCATTTTCTCAGTCATTTACTGTATTCTAAGTCTCTTTAACTACAGTGGACTGTTGAGGCCAGTCCCGAAGACTCCAGTCTTAGAGAGGTTTGACTGTATATACATGTCAATAACTTCCTTAATGGAATTACCATCATGATTGCTCTTGTGTGGAAATGATTAGCACAGCATAAACTTGTTCAGTCAACACTTTTACTTTGTTAGTTTACAAGTAATATTTCAATATGATTTCCTTACAACATTTAATTTTGAACAGCATTTGATCAAGGAAAATAAAAACTCACACACTAAACAAAAAATGTACGTTGAATGTCGACTGCCAATTCTTGTAGCATCTCAAAAAAGGTTTATCCTACTACTAGTACTAGTCATAAGTTTTAAAAACCAATTCGATTTTATTAAAACTTCCTGATAATGAAAAAAAGGTTCAAACAAGTTTACCATGCAGTAAAATACCAATTTGTTATTACAATGAGTGCACTCTGTGATTGTAAACAGTAAACACGTTACAATGTTTGCAAAACAATACTCCTTATTAAACTCAAACAAAGTTTGTGGCAACTATAAATGCTACAATTTTTAACTCGCTCACATGCTGAGACCCAAAGAAAAATATCTTTCGGAGTTTTGCATTTATTTACTTTGGGCACGCTGTCATAAATTTTGATGTGGTTTTACTAACTTTTCTATTCCTTACAGGATACATGAAAACTGATAAATCAACCGTCCACGTTTGTTAGAGAAAAGTACTTTAAAATATTGACCAGTCTGGCCAAAGCTTTAGAGCGACCTTTGCTCTCTCTACCTTAAAAGTATTGTGAAACACACATTTTTAAAGTCTTTGACTTCGAAATCTTCTAAAACTACATAATACACTCATAAAGAAATATATATCAAGAGGAAAAATACATTTCAAACCCATTCATAGTTGAAACAGAAAACATTTGGAAGAAACGTAACAAAGACAACCACCTTACCGTATTTTTCTGGCTCCAAGGAGGACACGTCAAAGTACTTGTACTCTCCAGATTCCAACGAAATAGTTTTGAGATGCGCATTAAAGGGGTTTACTTCTACCGGCATAATAAAAAGAATGGTTATTAAAATAAAACAGCAAAAAGCGCGAAGGTCGTGCAGTAACGCATGTTTTTTCACAATCACACTTACCCGACGCCATTTTGAATGAGTGACTAGACTGACTGCATGTGGATGACTTGCAGTTTCCGCTGAAGTGTCACGTGTCATCCCGAACGACCGTCGTCGTCTTGGTTTTAACTTCCGGTTACAGAACAACGTTACGTTATGACCGGTTTTTATAAAACTAATTGTCCAAAGGCATTTATCTGTAAGATTCGGGCAGCTTAAAAGTTTTGAGGGTTCTTAAAATAATTTCTCGGCTTTCGTGATGAAGTTTTTGAAGTCTAGAAACCTAGAATATTTTCATGTTGCAAGAATTTGGTGCTGCAAAAATTTGAGCATTCTTTGTTTCAAGAAAAGATGAAGAGGGAGAGAGAGAAGGAGTGGGTTGGGGGGGAGGGGGAGGGGGTTCACGGATTTTTACTGTTTTGGAAGTTTTTCAACCGGTAAATCAGGAGGGGTGAACTGTCAGTTTCTGCCAGAGTAGGGGCCAGTCCCCACGCTCCAGCTTTCGGTGTTTAGTACAAAACAACCGGAGTCCTGGGTCCGAAAAACGCATGGGACTTTAGCTCAAAATGGCGTTCGAGAACTGACGCAGCATTTTTTATGTTATATTTCTGCCATGTCCATTTGTAGAAGGTATTCCACATGAGTGATGGGCAAAAAGGAACAAAGGTAAGTTCATGGTTGGTTTGTTCATTGCAGAAATTTACAAATCATCCATCTGGGGCTGGACAGGCTAGACATGCAGGGAAAGTCATCAATGAAAATAAAATTTAAATGCGAAAAAAACTGCACTGATTTCAGGGTATTAAGAACTCCTCTTGCTTTGGCAGCTTCTTCTCAGTTGGCAGTTGAAGTTGAAGTATATCCTAGATGTGAAACAGTATCAAACTATGAAGTTTTAGATTGAGGGAGCACCATCACGTGTGCCGCACGCGCGAGTTTTTCTAAGGGGGTCCGGGGTCAAGCTCCCCCGAAGTGTTTTAAAAAAATGTGCGCCTCTAGAATCGCTAGCAATGCATTTGGAATCGTAAAAAAGTGGTCGTAAATTTATAAACACATATTTTTTTCACGTTGAAACAGTCAGGTGAGGTAAATGTTTTAGTCAAAACTAGCACTCATTGTTCTTGCTTAAAAAGTTATCCCCAAGGGGGGTACTTCAGGGTGAAAAGGGTAGCGATGACCGTCGGAAAAGTCCCAAAAATACCCTAAGAAATACCAAGGGATAAATATTTCCTCTCCCCCCCTAAAAAAACTTTAAATATACCCTAAAAAATACCAATTGGATTGGCAAAGAAGTTCCTTGTGAAAGACATGCAAGAAATAGAGTGTTCGTCTAAGGCCTGTTTTCTTAACTTATTATCAGTATGCAAATTTGCTAAAACAGGGCACTGCAAGCAGTCCAATAGCTTGGAGTTTTTTAACCCTAAAAATACCACTCTTGGTTTACCACAGAATTTCTTTTAATAACCCCTCAAAAATATCAGACTGACAATTTTAACCCCTAAAAATTTTGACAGTCATATACCTATCATTCCAATATAGGGAGTACCCCCTCGGGAGTTATATGTTACAATCGGGGGGAGGGGGGATACTCCAATGTCAAAAAGGTACTTTCAGAAAAGTCCCCAAAAGATCTCAAAAAAACCCAAGGCATAGAAGTTTTCCACCCTAAACAGGGCCATAGCAAAGGTTGGGGCTGGGGCCCTATGCTTCCCCCCCCCCAGGTTTTTTACCCAACTTTTTTTTATTACTGACTGCTTAATCAGACAAAAAGCAATATCCCAGATCAGTAGTCCTTCTAGATGCCCAAAGACTTTTTCAAAACAATTTGTTTGTGTTTTATAATAAATATTCATTTTTGGTTAAATTTTGGGTAAACAGGGGTGGAAACCAATGGCCGGCAAATTCTACATCAGGCCGGTAGATTTCATGAAGTGCTGGCCCCGACTGGCTGGTACGTCATGAGAAAACAAAAAAAAAATTAATCAATTCAATTAGATATATTAGGACAACCTTTCAAAGCTTTTCTTCTTCAATGAAAAGTCTTTGTTTACTTATTAGTTTAATAAATCAAATTCACTGTAATAGTAATAAAAACAACAAGATGACGACAACCTGTAAGACACTGCTCAAACATGAAATTTTGATACTCACAACTACTGCCCAAAGTCCGCAATACTGAGAACTGTGATACTAATGTAACAGAAACTCTTTAGGACACCGATTAACTTACTTGTAGTGTCACTGAAATGCGCTTAATGATGTGAACTCGGCTTTGAAAAGTTTATTTAGATTAAGGGAGCACAATTATATCGTTTTTTAAGCCGCAGTTGTCTCTCGATTCATTAGCTCTCGATTGCTGACTTTTCTGTTTTTCCTTTTTTTTCGCTGACATGGTTTTAGTTTAAGTTGTGCTTCCTGTGTTGTCTTTTTCAAATTGGGGCACCAGTTATGCACATTAACGTGATCAATGACAATAATTCAAATGATTTGTACAACAAAAAATATATAATAGAAAAAGAGTAAAAACAGTTGGGCCATTGAAATTGCATTTGGGCCGGTGGATTTTATCTGCTGCCCGCCCGGCTGGCCGGTGCTAAAAAAAGTTAGTTTCCACCCCTGGGTAAACATGCATTCTTAACAATTCTTATCATGTTTAACCAGAGACAGTGTCGAAAGCTCTAAAGAAATACTCTAATGCAACTGTATTACTTTTTTTTAAGAGCCAGTGATTCTTTGAAAATTAATGTCTGAAAACAGGAAGCTCCAGTATTAAAAGTAGCTTTTGCATAGATAATGACTTGAATAATCAAAAAGTTTTGTGATCAAGTGACTTACGAGTCAAGGTGGTCAGGCTTGTGCCCAAGATTGCATTCGATACAATTGAACACAACACTCAAGGCCTAAATCATATGCTCATGGTGTTTGCTGTTTTGTTTGATCTTCACTTTACACTAGCTCTGCAAACTACCCATGCAAAGTCTAAAAGAAACTGAAAATATTGTATAAGTTTTACACACTTTGACTTTGCTTCAGACAGTGTTTAAAACCCAGGAAACACTTTTTTAAACAATCTATTAATTTTTCAAAGTTTCCTTGGAGAGCATGTGGAGATTTGAGAAATCTTAGCCTTTTATTGGTCTTAATTTCTAGGATTTAAGCTTGTACATTCATAGGGGGGGGTGGGGGGGGGTGGGAATTTGGGGTAAGTGGAACTCCCCCAAAAATTTGGTTTGCCATCCCCCAATAATTAATTTTTTGTAGCTAACAACAGCAACTTTTGACTAAGAATTTCAGATTTCATAATGAACAGCTAAAATTTTCACTGTGCACCCCACCCTCCTCCCAACAATAATGTTTTGCTTCTGCAAAACATTATAAGTGACCAGACATTTTTATCCCCAGGGCCCATCGCTTCTCTTAGCTGGCGGGCCTTTGGAATTGTGGAAGAGAATGGTGATCAGAATGTTAACTTTGTTGTATTAATCATATGCACAGGTACTGTCCACCCATTCTCTAGATACAAAAGAAGATGCCTCAAAATGTGACCAATCAGAAAGCCTGAATAAACTTTATCAGTCTTCAAACCTGTCACCAGATGTGCCTGAGTTTATACCATCCAGTATCAAAAGATACCATAGAGGGGCAGACCTTCCTGTAAATCCAAACCCAGATAAACCTGGTAATGAAAGTACAAGAGCTTCATGTAGTGGCCCAAAGCCTCTCACTGACAAACAAAAGCAGCGAACAATTGTGAATATAAGTGAGAAGCCAGCAAGTTTCTCAACTGGGAGAAAATCTTACAAAAAAGAAAGAGAGCAAAATGCTTTTGAAAAGGTGAGACAAAAAAGTTATTTGAAGTTTGAGTCTCTGAATCAGGCATAAAAACTATAAACTCTCCAGATGGTTAAAGATCTTTTCAAAACACAAACTAATTTAAAACAGAATGGAATGAATGTAAAAAAGGCTAAAATTCTACACACTCAGTGTCCACAAAACTCAGAACTCTGTCAAAGCAATACTTTATTGTTTAAAAAATAGCTAATTTGTTAACATTGTAAATATGTAGAATTGATAGCCTTTTATATTTATTGCCATTTTTGTTTTTTAGTTTTAATTTGTAAATGCATTTTCTTTTTGTATTTCAAATTCTCATTTGATACCTTCATTATTTTTTCACACTGTCAGGTAGTTTGCTCATCAAAGAAGGTAGGCTGACAACTGAAAGTTTATGTTTTAAAAAATATTTTGACTAGAGAAAAAAATTGTACCATCAGATCTAAAAGAGATTGATTATACCACTTGGTCCTAGACAAACAATTAGAGCTACATTCAGCATATACACCATTGATTTCGACCTACTAGTACCAGTGACATGTGCAACATAAAATATGGAAGAAGTAGCGTATTATTGAGTTTTTTTTTACAAAATGATGTGCTTGGATTTTAAATTATATACATGTGTGGTTCCAGTTATTAACATGAAACTCAAGTACTTAATGTGTATATATAGTACCCTTGACAACAATTTTTTTGCAGAGTTTAGCCTCAAGAAAAAAGAGAAATCTATCAAAGGATAGATGTAATAATGAAGGGGCAATGTTTAGCAGTGAGAAACAGATTATTGGAAACTCAGACAAGAACAAGGACAATAACTTGGAGTGTAAAAATGATTGTGCTTCCTTGGCAGTTGTGAATCAAAGTGACACAACAAAGTCAGAACACTTTGTTAGTAATGTGAGCAAGTTATCTATGCCGAAAAATAATGCTGATCAAAGGCAAGAACAAAAGGCAGCTAGTAATTCAGGTTATTTTGGAGTTAGGCACAAGGCAGAGAATTCAAGAGACAGTGGTCAATCTAGAAGACAGAATAACAAAAAAGAAACATCAAAAGCCAGAAGTGGTGAACAGAAAATTGCAGCAGCTGAAACCAGTTCAGAATCAAGAGCTAACACAGAAACTGACATGCAATTCAAGAAAGGAAGCACAATGGTGTATAGAAATGCTGAGAACAAGCTTACTAAGGAATTAGATCAGAAAACAAGTTCGAAGTATGAGCTGGCTGCAAGAAGAAAAGATCCGGTTTTAACAAATGTTTCAAGTGGTTATGAGAGGTTGAAAGAACAACGAAACAAACCTACATACAGAGAACTGAATAATCAATCTCAAGGTAACAAAAGAATGAAAGAAACTTCACAACTGAATGTAAAGGAAAGTAACTCGGGAATCAATTCAAGGAAAAAGGTTTTTGCCGAGGACGATTCGTGGTTTGAGGAAGAAATCAAACTGTGCAATGATCCATCATTTATCCAACAAACTGGAGTCAGAATTCTACAACATCAACCTGTTAAAGTTGCACCAGAATTTACCAGCGAAGATTTTCCAGACATTGGAGCAAATGTCAAAATTGAAAAATCGACTGATGATGAATACTTAGGTGCACGATCATCCAGTCAAACAGGTCCAAAAATATCCTACAGTGCTGCTTTAAGGGCAAAACCAAAGCCTAAAGTAAGTTTTCAATGTATTGGAATCCATTTGAAGTCCTTAATGTCTGTTTTAATAAGTGCCCTGTGTGCTCATTTAACTTTTGCTCAGTTTTAGCAAGCACTTTTTATTCAAATTGGGCTTTTTTTTTTAAACTCTTAAGTCAGTGTCAAATACAAAAACTGCTAGCATGACTTTTTGTTTTTTAAAAATGCACAGAATAATTGAAGACCCTAGGTAGTGCAAAAACGATGTAAGTGACTTTGTATGAAACACTTAATTCTCCCAATGTTTATCAAGAGTTAATAGGGATAATAAAGAGAGAATTGAGAACTACATCAAAAGTCACTTAAATCGTTTTTGCACTATACTCTTCATTATTTAACATTAATTCTGGTGCAACTACTTCAGCACAGTACAACCCATTGCGTGTTTATTCAGATGAAGGACAGTTACCTGGTAGTCTGAAACACCAGTATTCATTTCCCTTTATACAGTAGTGTTCAATTACTTTTGTTTGATACACCAACATAACCTCATTTTGTACCACAAAGTAAGAAACATTTTAATCACCATGGTTACAGTTTACAGCTAGTACATGATGCATGTGAGGTGTTTGTCTTGCAATGAAGTGGAGAAAAATTGCAAACTTGCGACCAGACTGGTTTTTAAAAATGGTTTTTTACAGCCTCTGCAAGCCTGGCAAGTCAAACAGGATCAACATTTCACCTCAGAGAAACGCAATCAACCAGGTATATTGAAGCTGTCTGGTGATGTACAAGCTACTACTGGTGAGGTGGAAGAAGAGAATCCAAAGAAGAAAAAGAGAAGGAAGAAGAAAAAGAAGACAAAAGAAGAAAACTCAGGATCAGCAGAAACACAAGCGACTCAGCCATCTGGGAAAAGAACAGCAATGCCAATTCAATTTGATTTAGGAGAAATCTTAGCTTCTGTGATTAAGGTAATAATTATACAGTTTTCATATTATATATAAGCTCCATTTATGTTGTTTATAGCAGCTGTTACTTTAATAACATACAAAATTCAACTTTCCAATACATTTGCAAGTAACATAGCTGTTAAGCCAACTATAACTAGTGGAGGTATTGCTAAATGTTCTTTTATTTTTTCTTTTAATAATTGTTATTTTATTTACTATTTATTTTATTGTTATTACTAAAAAAATAGTTGTCATTACTAAAAGAAACACTTTCTTTCAGAAATACTCACATTTGATCCAGTCCTATACATCAAGCCAATTGTATAAATTGACTCCAAGTTTACAAGTGCAAAACACTCCAAATTTGTTTTGTTGTTCCTTGAGAATTACAAAAAGTCCTCCTCCCTCTCCCCTCTCCCCCATCATTTTTTTGTCAAGTCTAAACTAAACTTAGATTTACCTGCTTTAGATTATGGGACTTTTATTCATGACTTATGCAAGTTTTTAATTAAAAACATTCAAATCTGTAATCTAGTTAAGTAATTATTTTAAAAGCACGGCATCATCTCAATGACAATTATAATATAATATGTCAAATTAATTTTTTTAAAAGACTGTGCCACAAGAGAAAGCAAGCTCAGGAAAAGTAATTACGGTGGCTGCAGGCGGGCTCCCAAAAGCTGTTGTGAGTTCTTCAACTGAAAACAAGATGAAGGGTAAAAAATCTGCAGTAGCAGCGCAGAGCAAACATCAAAAGGTATGACTATCTCCATGTTTCCTTTTCTGTCCGATTGTCTTACTAGTGAGATAGATCATCAGCTCATTGCATACACTCAAGTACTTCTCATTGCAATTCACCAACAAGATCTATAAGTTGAATCAGCTTATAGTTGACAAATACAAGTTACTATTGTTGACCGCAGTGAAGAGGATGGCGACCTGTATAATGATTACTAACCCCCATTGAAGGATTTAATGCAAAAACAGCATAAGTGACTTTGACAGAGCTGTCATTTCTCCCTATGAGTACATTATGCCTATTATCTCTCAATATAACCATTGGGAGAATTTCGCATTTCATACTAAGTCACTTACATCAGTTTTGCACTAGACCCAATTCTTAGCATAGACAATGTAATTGTTACAATGCTCAATGCCCACAGACAGAGCTGTGCAGTATTATAATCCAGGTTTGAAGTAGACAAGACACATGTAGCTGTTCCAAATAAAATTATAGCTTATACCCAGCAGCTCTTACTTACATACTTACATACATACATAACTTACACACTTGGGTAAATATTTGATTGGTGTTAAATAAGAACCACATTAGATAAAAAGTTTTGTTTTTGTTTTCCTTTTTAGACCCCGCACAATGTTTTGGACTCCACTGCACCAGCTATGAAGAGAGGGAAAGAAAGAGAAACTCCTGCAAAGAAAAAACCATCAGCTATGAAAAAGGTTTGTTTTAATCTTGTAACTAAGAATTTTTGTACTGTCTTGTTCTTTTGAGAAATTTTAAAACAATTGTGGTAAAGGCTAATGCATTATTTTTATGTCTTCTAGATTATTTTGAAGGAAAGGGAGGAAAAGAAAAAGAAACGAGAGGGGAAACAGGAATGCACTGAGGAAAACAAGAAGTAAAATTTTACATATTTTTTTTTCACTTGCTTTTACTTTATCCATGCAGCGCTTGAAATAACCGCTGGTCAACAGAATGTCCAGTCAGAATCAAGCATTGACCGGACTTGCTGGCCTATCTTTTGTGCTTTAAAAGAAAATTGGCTGAGTCATACCAAGAGCTTGAAGATTTTGAGTAGGAAGAACAGTATCATTATTTTCTCAAGAATAACGCTACTCATAAAAAATCTGTTCATTGTACTAGTGTGAACTTTTTAAATGTTGTTGAAAGGAAGTGTGATCGGTGAAACACTTTTTTTCAAAATTCAGATTAAGCATGTCCGGCTAAAAACGCTTATGTCCGAGCAAAATCATGTTTGACCGGACAATGTGTTCGATGCCTGCCTGATAGTTATTACAAGCCCTGCCTTAATTCCACAAACTATCATTGAAATTATGATTAGCATAGACAGAAGCAATGTACTTTTTTATTAGAGTCACTGCATCAACACCAGTCGATCACTTGTAAACACATTTTGTACCATCAGCATCTAAAATCGGCTCAACTTGTGGGTTTTCAATTGATAAATTTTAAAAATCTGTCTGAAAGATTTGTGTGTTTTTTTTTAAATTTGATAACTTCAAACCTGTGCTCGAGCCAGTTTAAGATGTTGAATATGGTACAAATGATCGACTGCTGTCATTTGAGTGATTCTGATCAAATTAATAGTACATTGCTTCAGTTACTGCATGATTAGTAAATTTTATGAATCATTCAGCTATTGAGGGTGATTGAACATTGACACACACTGTCTTCGGTTTTTCTTGGATTTTAGTGAAAGAAGTCTTACTTTTGCTGAAGATTTTTTTTCGTATTGCAGCGACGATAGTGGTTCAGATAATGACGAGCCAGAAGAATGCTCACCTCCTTCTGCCGATAGTGTTGGTGTAGAAGCAGGTAAGGTTTTTGGAAGAGGCTCTGCTGAGCTTTAGGGACGAACTATTGACTTTTGCAGACTTATCAAGAATCAAATTACCAAACGTAACTTTGCGACTTTTATATTTCGAAATTTCTCAGTGCCCAATAGTCATAAAACTTTGTGTCTGAAAGTGGATAAACTTTTCAACAATCCAAAATATTGAATATAGACCTTGCTTTATTGGCAAACAAAAAGCTTACTAGAAACCACTGAACATTAGGGTTAGGAGTAATGGTTAGGGTTTGGATAAGAATTTTATTTTTATATATTTGGTGTAATTTTGAGAAACTTATCGTCTGTCCGACCTGGAGTTTTATTGAAGCCTTGTATTACTGTGAGACACCAAGAGACAACCTCTGTAATTTTGTTAACATATAACCTGTCTTGAGTTACTTAATGTAGTTAAACCGGAATTTTTTAGTTAGAGCATGCTAGGCTTAACTGAAAATGTGTTTTGCCTAGGCAATGACTATACCATTTCTCAAAACGTTGTATGAAACGGTTTCTTTGTGTTGTTTTACAGTTTCAAGAGATTGAAGAGGCCTTAACTAATTTGAACCATAATTTGTTTGAATTAAACTTATAAAATTATACACTTTGGAAGTACTTTGGGCTTTCAACTCGAATTTGAGTAAACAATGACACGAAGTTACGTTTTGTTACGAGACCTAAGACCCACGTGACTCCAGTAAATTGCCCCACTTACCTACACAACATGTCGCGTGTGCGAGCTTTTATATTTTTGTTTCTTGGTCATTACCGCTTATTGATTTCTCCACATTTCGTGGATTTTCATTGGGATTAAACTCACTTGAAAAAAGCCGCAGAAAGTAGATTGCATGAAAGTAGATTTCCAATCACAAAGTTTTGTACAATTTCCTAGTTCCATTCCTCGAGTGTCGGCATTTATCCATAATTATTTATGAATTCTCTCATTACATATTTTATATGGAGTTACTTCGGCTTGAAGCGCTATAAATACAGTGTAAACCTGGGAAACAAAACAGTTGGAGTAATCGGGGGCTTGGGATAACCTAATTTGAGTTAAACGATTTCGTGTGTAAGATCAAATGGTGGGGAAATTGGATTCTCTTAGAGTAAGCGGGAGTGTCGAATTATCCGAGTTCCAGTGACCGGGCTCCAACTGTACAGAAACCATCACCGCGGAAAGAAATCGAAAATCCTGGGGGAAACAAGACCTTGCTACTTTCTGTATGGCAAATTGCTGAGTTCCAGAAAGTACCGCACTTAACTTCCGCCACGGGATTGTTTTTTTTTGTCTTTTTAGCTCCGTTGGAATCCCCCCCCCCCTCTTTCTCCAGCCATTAGAGGCCATAAAATACTAGTACGGTAGCGGCGATGATGACGGCAGAAAGATAATGAAATAGCTGCACGTTGGAATGCACTGCGCTGGCCACCTGCAGGCCGTTGTCTTGAAAATTACATCCAGAAAAGTATAGTTTTGAAGATTTTTGGAGTTCAAGAACGACCTACAGATAATTTGTCAACCTTCGTTTTCTCTTAAGAAAAAGACTTCATCATTTTCTATTCACAAAGCGTAACTTGGACAATAGAAAAGCAAACTAGCCGTACATGACCAAAAGAGCAAGCAAGAAGTGGGTTGTTTGTGAGCCGTCATCCGCTCTCGAGCCGCCCTCGTATCTTAAGCACTATACTTTTTGAATGACCGTGGATATTTTCAAATGCACGATCTAAAAACAGTTATTGCATTGTTAGAGACAGCGCCAGCGGAAGATGAAGAACTCTCATTGTTGGAAAAGGAAGTCGCCTCTCAAATACACAGTCGTCGTTTTAGAGAGTGGGTACCATTCATTTTACCTTTACTGTTTTGAATTGGAAGAGGCAACACTATTTTCATTTTGTTCTGTACCACAATCTCTATTTTCGACATAACCTAGGGAGGGGGGGGGGGTACCCCTAAAGTATTAGCTCCTCCGATTCCCTCGGGACCACATCAGAATGACGCAGCAGGCCACTAGGGTCCCTTGGCGCCCTTTTTAATCGATTCCGTGCTTTTTGGTTGACGTCATAACTGTTTTATAGCCCGAAATAAGTTTTTTTTGGTACTTCAACATTTCATAGTCGCTAGGGAACACGTCTGAATCACGTCGGAATGACTAAGGAGCATTTTCCAATAGGCCTTTTGCAACAAGTGATCACATGGTACATTTAATGATATTCTGGGTGGCAAAGGAATGTCACAGACTCCACTGGGAAATGCAAAACAAAGAAAAATTACACGTTTCTGGTTAATTGTGCCTTGTCTTGGAGTCTGTGACATTCCTTTGCCACCCAGAATGTCATTAAATGTACCACGTGATCACTTGTTGCAAAAGGCCTATTGTTTTCGTTCGAATCGGTAAAAGTCATGTTTTCGAAATAACCTAGGGAGGGGGGTTACCCCTAAGATATTACCTCCTCCAATTCCCTCGGGACCACGATAGAATGACGCAGCAGGCCACTAGGGTCCCGCCACTCTAGACAACAGAAAGACAGAGATTGCGGTACATAGGAAACTGAAAATAGTGTTAGCTCCAACCATAATCAAGAAAATCGCAACTTGAAAAAGGGCAAACAACAATCTTCTAAATCGCTGGATGAATTATCCCCTCACACGTGATACCCAGCGTCCTCCACATGCTGTTGTGCAATAAACTCGAGACATGGAGCAGGGAATAATGAGCATAATTTGGTGCTTGGGCCCCTCTCCAGAATCCTCACCGAGTCGCCTGTAGAAAGGGGAAAAACGTGCTCAAGAATATTAAAGCGCATAAAAATAATACAAGTGCGCGTGTTGGAACACTGCTGGGACATCTCTTTCCTGAAGTGGCCATGAACCAAACATTAGCATGAATTCATCGGTTTTTGCGAGATCAGAGCTCAAACACTTTACCCCATCAAGGGCCTTAATGATTAACCTTACAAGAATTCACAAGGGCTCTCGTCCCTGCTGACGCATTTTCTCAGTTGAAATAAGAATGTTTAGGTCAACTAGTAATTACATTTGTTAGTCACACAATGATGCTCCTTCTCTGTTCAAGGTACTGCGACCAAGTGTTGGATAAAGAAGTGGATGAGTTGGTTTCAGTGCTACTCAAGGAACTCGTTCGGTTTCAAGATAGGCAGTACCACAAGGACCCGTTAAAGGTAAATACATACAGTGTCTTTTTTTATTCTGCCATAATTATTCGTGGCCTCACAAGGTCTTATCTACACAATCTTATGTCTAATCACCTCATTTTTACTAATTTTTGCGAATCGTTAATTTCGCGATTGGTAAAAAACCGCAAAATTAAAGGCCCGTGAAAAAAAGTTAAAGCAAAAAATATAACTTGCCAGTTTAATAGGCCTTAGTCAATATTTAACTGGGTTGTAGGTACACGTGTTTATTGTTTACAGTCTTTATCTATCTCTACTTCAGCACTCTCTCATCCAAATCACTCATTTTTTTTTCTTCTTGTAGCTCTTCTAAAACATTTTTCGTACAGTGGTCAAAGAGTCCATTTTGGTGTTGCTCTTTGTACTGAACTTGCCAACACAAGCCCTTTGTATTTGTCAATAATCACGCAAGAAACTACTTCAAAGCGCTTGCTAAATCTGTTTCTTATGACAACTTTCGCTAAGTTTATAGCCCTTAAACTTATTTTTCTGGCAAAAGTGCAAAAACTATTACTCGCGAAATATGCCTGTTCCGGTTTCGCGAAATTAAGTGCCCGCGAATATTAGTTCGAATAAGGTACTCTCCATTCCATAGTTTGAGGTCCAGCTCCCAACATTCCCCTATAGCCCTCAGGTCTGCTTTCGTTACCTACGGGGGCCGTGCTTCCTCAATAGCTGCCTCTGGCTTTGAAACGAACTGCCATACTCCATAACAACACCTCGATCTTTCAACGAGCTACATTTTGCTTACAAACTCAATCTTTTTAAAAGTAGGTAGGCACTAACTGTACGTTCGCTATCTTTTTGTTTTTTTCGTTTAGTAATTAATTAAACTGGTTCTCAGTTCAAATAGGGGATCTTAATCAGTATTTTATTGAAGTAAATGCACCGAGGTTTGCTCAAATATAGTTTAGGCAAGTTGTTCATATAAATATCATCAGTTTAGTTATTGCCATAGTTGTCTTTTCGTTCTCTGCAAATGACAGTTCACTAGATAATGGCGTTCACGACAACAGAACGTATAGTTGCGCTTTCTTTTACTCTATTTTGTTTCGACAGCCGTTCCACAGTTTAGTTTCTTCTAATCTATCCATATCAAATACAGACCCAAATCTTTTTTTTCCCTTTTTTTGTGTTGAGGTTTGATTTTTCTTTACCTTCCATCCGCTGTCGGCCGTTCTGTCTTCTTTTATAACTTTTTGTTGTCAGGTTCTACTTATTGCACCACGCAAAACAATTTAGCAATGTGTTTTGTACTAGAACATCGCCACATTTGGCATTTATTGTGGGTTTTCTCTTGATTCGATCGAAACTTGCAAACCGTAACACCATTTTGTTATTGCTTCTTCAGGCCAAAGCCAAAAGACGCCTTGTGATGGGAATTAGGGAGGTTACCAAGCACCTGAAGCTAAAGAAAGTCAAATGTCTCGTCATTTCTCCGAATGTAGAGCGTATCAAGTCTAAAGGTAATGCTCGGACGAACCCACCACTTACCTCTTTTGTTCCATAAATGTGTCAAATGATTAATTCTCAAAATTTATATCCAGTATAATTTTCATTAACTAACTGGAATTTGACACTTTACTCTGGAGAGAAGTTGGTATGTTGACATGTTTCGATCGATTGTTTACAAAGATGTCATATTTTCATTACAGAATATCCACTTTCGTCTAACTTATACTTTTCTTCCTTGAGATAACGAACTAAATGGTTGATCGTTTTGATGAATTGTTCTGCAACCAACAAAATTAGTGATATATTTTCAAAGAAACCAATGCGAACTCTGAGGTTAAAGTACGGAAAATAAACTGAATAACTTATCATTTTGTCACAGCAAATTGATCGCTTGATCGCTTGCCTTGCTAGTGATTTTTAAAGGAAATGCGGGTTGGACTTCAGGGGCAGAAACAATATGTTGACTGTTGGGGGTACCCACCGGCCAAATTGACAGGAAATTGGGGTGCACCCGGCTAGACTTCAGGGAGAGCAAGAGAGCGGAGGCCGGAAGGAAGGAACGGACTAAAACACTACGGTTTTGAACTTTAAAATTGCATTATTCGACTAAAATGGCTAACACATGTCGCAAATCTTTTGGTACTCGATTCATCCAGTAAAAGTACGTGCTCAACAACAAATATTTGCACGAAAATGATGAATATACTCGATCAAAATGCAAGAAAAGTGCATTCCAAAACCATGATTTCGAACGCCTAATACTTGTCGCAAACAATACGTTTGCGAACTCGGTAAGAATAGTATGCAATTACGAGCCCAGCTATTGCTGTGAATACTAACCGAGACCACGACTATAGTTACGACTTAGAATGTGGCTGTGATGGCTTTAGCAATTGCTGTGACTAAGAGTATGACTATGAATACGACCACGACTATAGAAATATTTAAGAACTGCCTGTGACTGTGACTACAACCTTTTTACGACTATGACTGTGATATGACGACAATTACGATTACTGTTAACAAGAGTACCAATGATATTGATAGCTTGTTGAACTGTCTACACTCTAGGTGGACTCGACGATGCGCTGACGGGAATGACAAATCTTTGCCACGAATATAATATACCTGTCGTGTTCGCTCTCAAAAGGCAAGCTCTCGGCCGCGTTCTCTGTAAGAAAGTCCCCGTTAGCGTGGTTGGGATTTTTAACTACGACGGTGCACAGGTGAGGCACTCTCCACTTGTACAGTAGTAGCTCGAGATCCAGTTTAATTCATAAAAATTGATCTTCATTAACACTTAGTGGTAACTACTTTATCCATAATGTTAAGCAATAACTTGAGAAGTTCGACCAAGGAGAACGCGTTCTAATCGCATCGTGTTCCTGCTGTTCCTTGGGCGATGCTATAAAATACACTTAATGTATCGAAACCCAGCTATTTCTATCTGGCTGTGGAGCTGTGCTCCGAGTTCATACATGGGCCGTATAGCGGCAGCAATATGCGCTTTAACATGTTTTCGGTCCGACCTCGTTGAGCTGCGTTCTTCGCAATTCAGTCCATGACTGCAAGTAAGGGCGATTAGCTCGCTAGATATTATTATTGTTATTAATATTATTATTTTTTTTTATTATTATTATTGTTGTTGTTATTATTAGTATTAGTATTATTATTATTATTTATAGTAGTAGTAGTAGTATTATCATGTATTGTCCCCAAGGAAACAGTTTTGTTTTCCCGAGATTCCCGATTTTTCCCGACACGACCCCGGTCGGGGTACTTTTGAATTTGATCAGGGGCATGTGAGCAAGAATCAACCAACCATAGTGTTCGTTTTGTTGAGTAAAAGCCTAGGTATACAACAATAGGCCTTGTGCTCTATCCATTCATATCATGGCGCAGTGGTAAGATCTCTGCCTCCCAATCCTGAGGTCCCCGGTTCGATCCCCGGCCTGGTCGAGGGTTGAATATTTTGGCAACCTTCTTTCCCGCTAAAGGCCACTCAGCTTTCCATCCTTCTGGGGTCGGTAAATGAGTACCAGCATGCATGGACCTCTTTGAAGCGGCTGTCTGAGGCGCCTATATGCTTCCGGTCCGCTGGGGGTAAACTGACCATTGTAAAGCGCCTTTGAGCATTCATTTGGAAAAGGTGCTATATAAATGCACCACTTTTTTACCCTTTTTATGCATGTTGATGTCTAACTAGCCAATTTAACCCCCAAGCCTCGTATTCAAGAAATAGGTTTTAGCATTTTGCACGTGCAAGCCGTGTTCACGAAGGAATTTTTTTTCATTTGTGGTCGCTTTTTGATTTGATTTATTAGTTATTGACACTTTCGTGATTCGAAAGCGAGGCTTGGTGATGTTTGACGTAAACATGCATAAAGCCTATTGTTATCGTTTCACGTTCAATGTCGATCGCCCTACACTTAGCCTCAGTTCCATGTCCTAACGTGGAAAAGAAGTTCCAGCAGGCCATGTGATCTTTTCGTGCAAGTCGCATGTGCAGAAGAGATCTATCAATCGTTCAGTGTAATTTTTAAGTAGACACTCTTTTACTATGATGACATAATTACGGAAGTCACGAACTGGAAAAACTAGAGCTCTTTCCAGGTAAAAAGCCGATATAACTTCGCGCTTAAGATTTTGCCTGTCCCCTCATTTGTGATAAACAAGAATAGATATTTAAACTTGATGCAGATTACAACTTCGCTTTTATTGGAATGTTTTTCTAGGACTACTTCAAGGCCTTGATGGACAAAACCGAGGCAGCTCGTCTGAAGTACACTGAGATGCGGAAAGTTGTCGAGCAAGAAATTCATGAACGGCTGAAAGAGTATCCAACAGAATCAGAGCAAAGCGACGCTGAACAAGGTATCTCGATTAGTTTTGCTTCTGCCATTGTACATTTGGTGACTGTTCATAGCATTAGTGTTTGATTTTTAAGTGTCTGGCTCAAGTTGTCATTCTCATAGAGGAATAAATGAAAATAACTTGGTGCACTTTCTAGTAGTTCAAGTTTTACACAAACCCCCTGTCAACGCTGTTATTTTTTAGAAAAACTCCGTTTTATTTTTTAGAGAAAACGTGTAAAATTATTTGCGTCGGTCCACATTAGACTACGAAAACAGACAAGAAAACCCCCTTTTTGGTCAATAGGTTTTGCTTGAGCGAGCAGCGAGGTGATAGTTTTCAAAAACTTTCCTTTTTTGCCCGTCCAGGACACTGCTCCTTCGTTTTCAAAAACTTTCACTCAGGAAACTGTTTACGAAAACCTCAAGGAAATAATCAAAGGCGCCAAAATGGCCGTTATAACGTCAGCTGAAAGCTGGAAATTTGGTCGCGCTCTGAAATAACGTCTTTTAGACATTATTATTTTAATCCAAGTCTGTCTCCTCGCTTTTTTCTTTGAACAGGCGAAAAACCTTCTGTGGTGCAAAATCACAGTAACAAGCCAACAGAAGAAGCAGACATTGCTGAGTAGACTACTTTTTGGACCCAGGGCCCAAAAAAAAATTCTCAGTTGGTGGACTGGACCCCAGCAGAGAGAAAGACTTCTTTTTTGCAGGGTTTATGGTCACGTCATATGAAGACAAATAAAGTTGGACAAACCGATTTTAACGATGGCAACACAACGGAGTGCCTTTAGAGTCTAATTTTAAAAACCCTCCGATCTTTTTATCTCTTAAATTGTGCAATCTGTCTCGTGCGGTTTAATTCGATACAATATTCATCTGTTCCTTCAATTTTGATAACAAGTACAGCAAAGTAAGTGTATGATCGTGTATTTTGTCCAGAAGCAAAAAAAAAAATCATCAGATCACATAAATTTATTTATTAGTTATCTTAATTTCGTCGTACCATTTTTATGTATTAACTAAGTGGTTTTAATTAAACTTTAAATTAACACGAAACTGCTATAATCGGTCTCATAAAAAGAAATTATCTATTTTCCATGGTCAATTTATAATAAAACGGTACTCATAAATCATGAAAATTTTTGTTGGTGTTATTAATTTTTTATTTTTGATTTATTTGCATTCTGTGGGCCTTTTATTTGCGTGCATCGATTTTCGCTGTCCTCTAAAGTTATTTGATAAAAAAAGTCCTGGTCAATGATTCGAGCACTGGGAACTGACTATACTGGAAGATCCAGGTCTCTACGAAATAACAATTCCCGGAATGGTTGAATTTATTCCGACTTACCAAGCCTGGTAGGTGGATTTTTTCTATCACGGTCCATACATTTATACCTTTAGTTCCAATTAAAATGAAGCACCTTGAATATTTTCAGAACTTTTGGGCGAGTTTTAAGTTTAGGGGGAAGGGAAGTGGGGGGAGAGAAATTTAAAAAATAATTTTGAGATTAATACTAATAGTTGATAGCAAATCACCAAACGTCCCCAAACCAAAGCTGTCCTTGCGCATAGATGTGTGAAAAGGCAAAGTTGTGGACGGGGATTAGTTACCTTAGTAGGACTGATAGATGATGTATTTTCAACAACTTCTCACAACACGATGCCATGGGTGACAATTGGTACTTGATTTTGACGCAAAATTTCTTTCGAAATCTTACATGTGAAATGACAAAATCGCTTGGACTTGAATATTTTTGTCTTTTTAGTCTCTTATTTTAACGTTGTAATCGGAGAGGGATCGCGTACTCGCCAGATTGTCATGGCGTTTTCGACACCTGTTGAAGGTTGTTTGGTTAAAAGGGCTTACAAAACGGGGATTCACGCGCACCCCAGGAACACCCTCCCTTCTGTCTAATGCACTGGCAATTTACCAAAAAGATTTCCTTTAGTATTTGCCAAAACATAAAAGAAAAAGGTTGGGGAGACTGCTGACGGAGTTTTCTAAAATTTGCAATACACAAATGATTTTATGGTTGTTAATTTTAGACATGGTTGTAGATTGTAACGAAATGTATACTTGTGAAAGTTGGATAAAATGCAGCAAATTTCAAAATTCTGACAACAGACACGTGAAATTGTTTCCTAGTTTCACTTGTGTCAATCGATTGCATATGTGGCTCAATTTGCCAAAACTAAAGGTCGATAATTCTTGCTCCCGCGTAGTTGCGCGTGTTTGACCCTATAAGTTTGAAGTCTAAAAACAACCTGATGGTAATTAATATTTGGCAAAACAACCATTGTTGTTTGTGAGTGGAGAAATCACCAGAAGGCATAATGGGAAAAAGGTGTAACAGTACAAAGTATTATATTTCATCCAACCATATCACTACTGATCTAATCGATTAAAAGTCTTAATTGCAGGTTAATTCAAATAGGTTTACATTTCCTTGACATGTAGAAAAAAATTCGCGATCATCCAGAGGATACCCTTAATTTCAAACTTCATTACTTTGTGAAATTTGGAAGTGAAGCTTTTAGTTGCTTCTGGGTTGTCTATCAGACACATACAACCTTATTCTGCATGCAGACCCAAAGCTTTTGAGCGATAATAAAACAAAAAAATTCTTTGTCAGAACGTTTTTCAATATATCCGATGCTTGGCCAAGAGAGGACCTCTTGATCCATGACTAGTGTTCCTATAATGTCACATCTTTGTAGCAAAGCTTATAAAAATAAATAAGTAATAATATTTACATCGAGTATATCACCCCCGAGTTCCCTTCCTTATTTCTTCTACCATTCTGGGCCCAGTTGTTCAAAGGCCGGTTAGCACTAACCTGGGGTTAAAATTTTATGCTACGTTCTTGGTTCCAGCCTCACATAGACTGATTTGAGCTTGAGTTTTGGAATTAACAAGCTTTTTCAGTGAAAAATCAAAATAGTATTCCACAAGAACCGAAAACTTTTCCATCGGGAAGAACTACTACTTGAATTTCGGCTTAACCCAAAGTTAAAGTTAACCTGCCTTTGAACGGCCCAGCCCTTATGAATGTTCCCACTGTAAAACCGAAATAATTACAAACTGTGCGCGAGTATATTTTCATTGTGTTATGATGGTATCAACAATGATTGACCAAGGTGTCTGTGATTTATATGACCCTCCACTGCATAATACTAGCATCTCGACCTCCCACGGAGATCAATCGAGAGTCATCATGGAGGAACCGAACAGAAGTCACATGTGCGCTATGTCCCTTGGCTATTTTTCGTTCCGCCTAAAAAATAATAAACCCCTTCGTTAGATAATGAACCTTAGTACTCCACAGTTCTTGATATAGCAAGTGAGATCGAGGCAAAAGTTGGCTCTCTATTGATAGAAACAGTTCACTATTCCATTGACAATGTTAATGTTATAGAAGAAGTTCAGTTATTGTTATGACTCAGTCAATTCCTCATTTTGGTTGGTTGAGACGAAGGTTAACTTGTTTTATGACTCGAAGGTCATAGTATTTGATAAGGCTTGTTTGTAGACATTACATCAGCTAAAATCCGCCTTTTCTGAACAGTTGTATATCTGCAACTGGGTTGGGTCAACTTTGGCCTCGATCCCGTGTGAAGGCTTGGTTACGATGCCAAAAAGAGAAGAGGTCCATCTGAAGCCAAACGTAAGACTTATGTGCGAGTAACTGGCTGTAAAAATCAATCAGGTACGACAGCTTTAAGGGCCCAACTACGATCAAACATTAAATTATACACCCCTAAAATCACCGACTTCTATAGTTGTCTTACACCAAGAGCAAGGTTTTATTCTCTCAGTTCTTCCATATAGGTAAGCAATACTGTAGCCAACCGAATAGCAGGCCACCCTGGAGGCAGTTTGGTGTTTCTTTAGCCCGGAAACCTTATAGGGCACGACGTTGCCGCCATCTTGGATTTCCGCTCGACCACGAAATCCAAGATGGCGCCAACGCCGTGCCTTTTGAGTTTTTCCGCGCCAAAAAAAACATTTAACCGCCTTCAACCAGGCTACTGCATGGTAAGGTTTGTGTAGGTATGTTAGTCAGTCCCTACATGTCTCTATGTTTCTTTGGTTTGAAGTACTTACTAAAATATTTAAAATGCACTTAACAAAATCAATAAAATCCATGGTAATATCAAAAATCAAAACCCATTTCTTGAACTCCAAGCGCTTCGTTAGCAGAGAAGAACACGTTACTCCAGTTTCAGGGGGGGAGTTCTCAATTTCCCCAGACGGGACACTTATTCATTACTGGGTACCAATGGAAAGGCCTCGACAGGTAGCTGTTTGAAAGGGTAAAGAACAATGTAACTATTTTGAATACCTTTTTGCTTGCACAGGGGTACCGGAACAAGTTGACATCGCCGAAGTCATCGCCAGTAGCTAGGAGACGCTTTGAGTTTGATCGATCAACGCTGTTGATGTCTGTACCGTCCGCGCCTTGCGGCCAGATTCCTAAAAGTCGTGGGAAATGATACTGCATCATGCTAGGGTGTCACGCAAGGGCAAGGGAATAAAAATGTGTCACGCACTGCCGTACAGATAAAACAACTTAGGGTGTGTCGATGTGTCAAACAGCAAAGCCGAATTACAACGGAATTAATGGGGAAGAGTTGGAAGTTCAGGTCATTTGAACCCCGACAACAAGAAGCAAAACTGATTTCCCTTGGATTGGCCTCCTACGTCGTATAACCCCCTACAGCTCGAAAACCCGATAGTTCGAATTAATTTCAATCTCCCTTGGGAATTCGAGTTACCGTGCATCAACTCCAATGGGCCTTATGCATGTTTATGTCAAACAACACCAAGAATCGCTTTCCAATCATGAAAGTGTGAATATTTCATTAATCAAATCCCAAAGCGTCCACAAATGAAAAGAATTCCTTCGTGAACACGGTTTGCACGTGCAAAATGCTCACACCTAT
>JAOBAT010144852.1:0-11250 GCA_026413305.1 Hydrozoanthus tunicans
CCCCCCCCCCCCCCCCCCCCCCCCCCCCCCCCCCCCCCCCCCCCCCCCCCCCCCCCCCCCCCCCCCCCCCCCGCCAGAGCACTTTCCCCCATTCGTGCCTTCCCATTTGGGCTTACCTTGTAAGTAGCCCAATAAAGTTGTTAAAAAAAAAAGATCAATGCTTACCGTGAATGCGCCGTAAAACATAAACCAGACTGTCTTTAGAGTTAATCGCTTTGTAACATGTTGTTATGTATCCAAATGTACTTTGGGCCTGCATTTATGCAATTACCAAAATACATAAAATTACTAAATATATCTATAATCAACAAAGTTGTCTTCCTTCAAGTTAAAACCTGAGTTCATCTACCACATACTTTTCTAAATTTAGCTGAATGTTGAATTGAGCTTGACACAAAATGAAAATGCTGTTCAAAATAACAGAGACACTTGTTTCTTTGAATGTTGAATAAGCTTTATGAAGGAAAACTTCTTGACATATATTAATTCAATAACGTTTAACCCTCGTAAGGCCAGAGGAAGTAGGTTATTAGGTTCTTGTCAGTGCCCGATGTGTTTTGAGCCCTGCACCAAAACGTTTGTCATTCCTCACGTTACAATGAAAACCAAATTCTGGCAGCTACTGGTATTTTGGTGCTTGTTTCATTTCCAGGCCCTTTCTAATTCTTCAGAACTGTTTGTGTTGCAGCACTAGGTTAAATTGAAATTTGGTGATGAAAGATGAAATTTGAACAAAATTCCTCTTAGTCACCAATTTTCTGAAGCTGCCTGATCAATATAAGAACCTAAAAATCTACTTCCCAAGGCCTAACCTCTTCATATGAAATTCTACAGAAAAATTATGTTCAGCAACAAGCTTAAAACTTGGCTTTCTTAGATCAGAAGTTAAAGAATACAAACAAGTAAAGACTTATGGCTACGATACAAATTTGAGGCAGTTGCTTAGCAAGAGTTTAATATTTTTTTATTTTTCTGTCAATTAGTCATTTACACCAACTAACATCAGTGTGTGTTATTCCTGGCAGAATTTTGAGTCTGCTATTTTCACAACCCTTAATTTTAATTTATAGCTTTGAGCTTTAATGAGCTGTGTGGAAAATAAGTGTAGTCAAACATAACACAAAAGTCACACAAAAACACTCACTTGGTCTGTTGGAGCTTCGGTAGGTTCCAGTGGACACAGACTGTGGTAACTGTCAACATCTGGGGGTGCATCTTGTAAAAAAAAAACGCAAATTAGAATTTGTATACAAAACCTTCACATAGACACTGCAGTTACAACAACTTATGACTAATTAAAAACTAAACCAATCAGTTCCCTGGAATGTTGTCGCATTTAGTTTAACATTATTTTGTAATGATGTTCCACCAATGGTATTTCACTGTGCCTTCTCACCACTATTTGTACATGCTATCTGCGTTAACATGTTCCCTAAACCTTTACGATTTGTATACTGAACAATCTATGCTCAGCTCATTTCATGAGACAGTCATCCAATTTAGCATCACAGTTTTAAAAGTACCATGGATAACATCTGGAACATCATGACAAAAAATGAGGTTTTATCTGAAAAACATTTAGGTATTCCCATAAATACTATCATTAACACTGTATTTAAATTTCTACACCTAGGCTTTGTCTTAGAAATCATTAAGGGATTTCTCAGATGCAACATTGACATTTCATTACTTTTGAACCATGCACAAAAAAAAATTGATTAAAATTAAATTTTTAGAGTCAGCTACAATTCCCCCTATCCTTCCCATGTGCACAAGCACAAACAAATAAAATTATGTGTCAATGTTTTCACATTGCAAGAAAAAAATAATATAACATGGTTCATTATTCAAGGTTATATACTTTATTGATGCTGCTCTGCTTTATGACAACAAACACTGAGTGGATATGATGGTCAGGATATTTCTGAACTCTTCTTTGGTTGTTAGAACATAAAATTTACACATATGTACATTAAGACAGAAGCCAAACTCTGTTTGGTTAGGCACAACAAAACAGGTCATTTTTTCCCCCAAAGAAATCAATATCCTTAATAAGATCTTATGATGTATCACATTTAGTTAAAGCATAATCTTATGTGTCAAGACATTTTCTTTAGTAATTTACAATCCTCCCCTTTTTCTAGTTAAACTATTTACTAGACATACACTGATCTATAAAGTCAATAGTAAAGGCAGTTAATTCAAACTCTGAATCATTACTTGGGTCTTCAGGATCTAGCTGGGCCTGCATCACAGCGTGTTGGTGGATGAGCTCCTGAAGACAAGCAACAACAACTATTTGTTCAGATGATAATGAAAGTCAAAATTTTCATTCAACCAGTGTATAAGTATATATTAAGTAATATCATCAATAATTCATTCACTGAGAATATGAGTAATTGCAATATAAACTACATTGTGGCCAAAACCTACAGCCTTCATCGCGGCATAACCTTTCGAACATCTGGGATCGCCATCTGTCTTGTGACCAAGTAAGGTCACATGACCACCAATAATCCGATAAAGGCTGTATGTTACACCAGCAAGTGAATGTAGATTTTGTTGCTATAAAGCTAAATCTTTTCTCAAGCCTAAGAGGTTTTTTGAGCCTGAGTAGTGTAAAGTGGATGAAGTCTTTGACTACCCCTGGACAGGACACTAATCCATCGCAAGTTTGCCCAGATTTGTATTATATATTACCATATTTGAACAAGTACAAACGCCCTTCCCCTTGCTGCAGTAAGTTTTGAAAGTTTGGGGTGGGTTCTTACTAAAGCAATAGGCCCTTGCTTGGTCAAAATTTTTCTCAAAATAATAATAGCTTTTCAGATAATATACCCATACGGTTAAAATACAAAACAAGAAAATTTACAAATATTATACAAACAATACAAAAGAGCAAATACAGGACTGAGATGAAAAAATACTTCATAACCCATCTATAGGCCCTTTAATGCCACTGATACCAGTGGTCCAAAGGGGAGTCTGGATGGCCCAGTGGTTGGCGCTCGTGCCTCCCACCTCTGTGGGCCCGGGATCGTCCTGGGTTTGCATGTGGGCTAAGATTTGGCAATCTTCTTCTGACTCCAAGGGTTTTCACCGGGTTACCCGGTTTTCCTCCCTCCACAAAATTGACTTTCACGCCGAGATCTGTGCCGTCAAGCGATTATAAGAACAAAAGCCACTGGCTTGGGAGAATGGGTAACCACTCCCATAGTAACAACGACAAATAAAGTTAGTTACGTTCACTGATAACACACCAAAGATTCTGGTTATTGTCATGGTTCACAATTATTAGTTCAAACCAAAAGATTTTGAAAATGGCTTGTTAAAATATGGCCTCTGGTACAACTTAAGCCTACTGTAGTTCTTCATTACTGTCAGAATTTGCTTAAATCAAATCATATACCACATTACAATAAGCATGCTGCTGAAACTTCCAGTGAGTGCTATTTGTACCAACCTGTCTGATTTGCGCCGACATTGAGAATGTGTTATTCTTGGTCTGGTTGTTCTGCAGGTGGGCCAGATGTGATGGTTCACTCTCGTAAACCTGATGTGATGGCAGTAGCTGGTATAAATAAGACAACAGATAAAAAACAGTGACTCAGCAAAACCAACTAAAAATAAAAAGTTGATACAGTGGAATCCTGGTTTAACGATCTTCGGTTTAACGATATTCCCGGTATAATGATAAACATTCATTTCCCAGGCAAAAGTTATATTAAAATGTATGGGGCAGTACCACAGTTTAACGATATTCAGTTTAACAATATTCCTGTTTTATGGATCAGGATTTTGTTTCCTGAGAGCAAAATCTTTCCTGGTATAACAATAAAATCAACATGACAGACCACAGGAAATGCTGGTTTTATAACAAAACAAACTTTAACTAATAAACATCAAATTAAATTAATGTTTTTGTTAATATTCATTGTTCTTGCTTACACTCCAGCAGCCATGAATGCTGATCTGCTTTGGATCATTATTTATTTTGTGAATCATTAAGTAGTTTGTTGTTACAAAGTTTTAATTACAAATTTATTGATCAGTGAACATGGAGTAAAAATGCGTACATCACCTTTTCCCCAGTATAACAATATTTTTAGAAATTTTCCCACTACATCATTATACCAGGAATCTCGGTATAACAATATCCATATGATATAATTTTTGCATCCCCTTGGCATATCGTTAAACCGGGATTCCACTGTATAAATAACAGAACAATAATTAATGAACAAAAAAAATAAACAGCATGACTTTAGATGTTAGAGTGATCTAAAACTCACCACTGCTGGTAACTCTTGAGAAGGTTGATTGTAAAAATATGTTGTGCCCCCCAATGCCTCCATTTGCTCTGCCCCTTGCTGTGATGGGGCCTGAGCAATAGTTTGGTTCTGTAAACAACAAATATTTTGCCAAAAGCTCAACTAGTCTAAGATAGGCTACAGTAGATAATTTGTAAGTTGATCCATTTTCAAAGATTTTGAATTTCTTTCATGGAAAGTAGATTGCATTTGACATGTTATTTTAACTTACCCAGCAAGTGCAAGTTATAAGAAAGACTACACTAAACTGTCTTAAAGTCCCTATCAAGCTTTTTTAAGTTCCAGATGAAAAGTAGAACCCTTTAATAATAGTAACTTTTGAAAATAAAACCTTTTCTCGCCATTCCTGTTACATTTTTTAGACTTGAAGCGTGCAACGATGACATAGCAGGAGGCATATGATGTAGCACGAGGCATGAAGCAGAGACAATCTTTTTTATCTCAAAAATTCAATTCTGGTTAAAGTAGTCACATTGTTATAACTTTAATCAATGAACTATTCACTTGGAATTGTTTAAAATAAAATTTTATGACTTTTTTTAACAGAAATGAAGTTTTTTAAACAAAAACCATGTAACTCACTGCTGCTATGCCACAGGTTATCAGTCCCCGGCCTGCTCGGTCAAAGCTCGTATTCCTATCTTTTTTTTTATTAAAAAGCACACTTAGGCGTGAAAACTTTCTTTGGTTATTCAAATTTTGAGTTCACAGACGACAAAAGTTTTAAAATATAAAGTAAAAAAATTAGTTTGATAGGGACTTTAAATATTGATCTGCAGTTATAAATCAATTATTTATTGCCTATTTATTTACAGATTCAGTGCAATGCATTAGGTACAAGAACAATAGGAAGTTCAGTTCCCTACGAGGTTAATGTACCCTAACCCACCCAGTATAAAAAAGAATTAAAAACAGAGCAAGCACTGTCAGTGGTCATTTGTTCTGTAAGGTAAGTTCAAGAACCATTTTGTCAGACACAGTTTCATTTGAATGCACTATGGGCCTCATTGGCCATTCATCATAATTATCATATTGAACAGGTTTCTGCTATAATGATACACACTCTGGTCAGATTTAATTAAGCAAGGTACTAACCGCTGCATTTGATAAGTATTCAAAAGCTTGTGACATTGCTGGTGGCTGTTTCTTAGGAGGGGAGCTCAGAGGCTTTGGTGAATGAAGTGGAGAAATTGGACCCCCCGGAGCTAATGAGGAAACAAATGACTTCTTGGTTGGTGAAAGGGCTGATGTTGCACCAGGTGGGGATTGCTGATTGGCCATCATTCCAGTATGCTGCCCAGGCTAGCAGTGAGTGATAAAAAATCAAAGTAAATAATTGTTTATCCAAATGAAATTAATCAAACCTACTGTAACTCAGAGCTCGAAGTTAAAAAATTGTTAGGTCGCTTTTTGGCAACCAACTGGAGAAATGTAGGCACCAGATGCAATTTCTAAGTTGCCAGTTTGTATAATCAAAATAATGTTCAGGTTCCGCTTTTTGAAAATGTTTGATATCATTCAGCGTGGCATGGGACACACTCATACAATTTAATTTAAATATGAAAACAAAAAAATTCGTACTTCTACAAAACTATCTTGCCAAGCAAAGACATCCTCTGGAAGTTGTGGCGTGACGATTTCAGGAGCAGACAAACTTATTTCTCTAAAACTTTCTGCTTGTGTGATTCGGCCCATTCTTTTACGACGAACGCAAAGCAAGACGAGATAAGAGGTTTATATGAAGGTTAGTGCTTTATTGTACATCTGAATCATGCAAATTCAGGTCGCCAAAGTGGCGACTTTACGTCAATTTTTAGTCGCCAAGGAGAAAAAGTTAGTTGCATTGACGACCGTATTGGTCGCAATTTCGAGCCCTGTAACTATGTGAAGCACTGACAGTCGATAAGTTGCCAAGGAAGAGGGCCAGGTCTAATTCTTGGCAGCATTCAAGGTGCTACATTTGAAATAAAATCAAGTTGTAAGTTACAGTAAGTAATTTTGCATCTTCTCAGGCAAGATTTTAAATTGAAGAGCTTGGTGCAAAAAATAGATTAAGCATCTATTTAATGTCAAAAAGCAAATATAAGGGTTCCTTCTTGCACCAAATGATGTAGTCCCAAACTCCTGGAAAAAGAAAATGTCTTTTCTTTATAACAGCTGTCTTTAGAAGCTGCAGAGAACATGATAAAAGCATGGTAGGGCTACAAAGTAAACTAGAGAGAAAAAGCACAAACCTGATAACAAGGTTATTAAAGGCTAGTTGTTCTGATGGTCAACAATGGATTGCATGCTCTTTGCTTGAGAACAGTAGTAAAACATGAGCTCCAAATAAAATTAAAGTGACTGTTTTAAATCATATAGTTGTTGGAAGTTTGTAAGGTGCTAAAACAAATTCTTCTATTTCTTTATTTGTTCTAACTAAGAGCTTGTGCTAAGAGTGAAACATGTTAAAGACTTCCAACAGCATCGATTAAGACAATCAACTTTTAATTAGTTGGTCACAAAGTGGCAACCTAGCTAGTTTGATTACACATCAACATTAAGCACACAAAGGAAGATCATATAATATTAATTAATTATTCTACCTTGGTAGCGTTGATGGTCAGGGCTGATAAGTTATTTATCAACCTGTCTTGTGTTGCATTGGAGAGAAGCATGTTGTTCCCTTTAAAATTTCCTCTTGGGCCTTTGGACCCCGTCAGGCCATTATTCATTGGGGGCCCTGGATAGGGCTGTGACATAGACATCGGAAAAGGTGGGCCACCAAACATATGATCCCCATCTGCAAATTGATCAGAGATTTTTTAACAAGCCATTCTCTTTACCATCAATCATTCCATTTACTTTAAGAAACTGGAAACAGGATTTTTCTATTTGACCCTTTACAGGCTTTCAAACACACCCAGGTGAAAGAGTAGGAGAAAAGTAGGACCAAAATTCTTTTAAAAGTAGAACAAAAGAAGGATTTCGAGGGGAAAAGTAGAAGAAAAGTAGGACAACTGAGGGCTTAGGAGAAGGACTAAGAATGCTGCCTTTGGTACAGATCTTTGAAGAAGTACTGATGAACTGCTTCTTTTCTAGTCTGCCTGTGACTCATTTCACTACTGCTATGAGTGTGAGCCACCTGGACTGGAAATGCCAGATGAACATTTGTTCGTCAAGAAATCTTCCTTGCGACATGAGGTCCAGGCTTTAACCCTGAACACCTGCAAGGCTTACTCCTTATTCCTGCATGATACAATCTTGCACAATTTGTTGAAATTGCGGCATATAAAAAGTAGGAAATAGTAGGAAAAGTTGGATCACTTGAAAGCCTGCCTTTATACCCTGCTAAAAATGGTTTCAGCAAAAAATGTTCTAACTTTAGAACAACTGCCTAAAACCTACAAAGTGACCATTCATGTTCTTTGTCTTAACAAGTAGATTCTGAAAAATTAATGTTTAAAATATCTTTAACAAATTCTGAAGTTTACAATTTTGTTGAGATTGCATTATTTTGAATTTCAAAAGTTTTTTTGGCAGGATTAAATTAAAGGTACAAAGTTATTTGAATTTTTATAAGCTGTTCCCTCCACAGCCAAATTCTCAGAAATCACAAATTTATGGTCTAGCTTTTTCATCAGTGTTTGAAACCTTAAAAAGCAATCGTTTTTTGGCTGGCCTCAAAATAAAGATTCAAGAATGGCTCATTGTTTCACAATTCATGTATATTCCTTTGCTTTGTTGCTGAAACTTTTGGAATACTTGAAAGTCTCAAATTAACTATTATTAATTTCACAAGAAACAGAAGATAATGTTTAGATTAGAACTCAATTAGGCTAAACTGCATCACTTTTAACTGACACACAACTACACAATGCAAAGCTCTTTATAGAAATTTCAGATTCAATCATATTGATTGCTATACTCTACATTGCCCTTCTCTTGCTGATATTCATTGGGTTTACACAGATGTAAATGATTTGTTTTCAAAGTACCAACAAACTCAATAAATTACTATTGTTGTTGTTAGAGGTGGTGTAGCGAGGTCCAAGCTGTATACACTGATGTAAATGATTTGTTTTCAAAGTACCAACAAACTCAATAAATTACTATTGCCATTGTTAGAGATGGTGTAGTGAGGTCTAAGCTGTATAGTCCTGTTAAGTTCTTCTTCAAACACCTGGACTTAGTGTATGAATTACATACATGTTCACCACTAAGTTGCTCATAAAATAATTTTTGTTGTAGGACTATGACTAGTTTAGTACATAAACCAGCAAATGTTGATTATTACTATTTTAAATAATTTTGATCTCTTTAAGGACAAATGTTTGAGCCATTATGAATTTTTAACTGACAGTTATCACAAACAAACTATAATTATTACAAATTTTTGATTTTAGGTTTTGGCATTTAATAAACTGAAAATAAATATAAAAACTCAGGAATCCATAAGAGAGATGATTCCAACTGTGTAGGAAGCTGTTCAAGTGACCTCGATCACAAACTCTATAACTCTACAACTCCAATTCAGTTGAGAAATGGAACCGAAATCCAGAACGAACAGATATAAAAACTGTTATTAGTGCATCAATTTGCAAATTTAAACAATTACAGTAACAATTGTACATTTTTTAAAAAACTGTTATAGTGTCCTTGTAGACTGTTTTTAGCAAATTTTATCATTATTGAAAGTTGTAAAAATTCAAGTAAATCAGGTTTTTATGCTGCAAGTTGAATTTAATAAAGATTATTGTTATATTGGGGCAAATTGTTTCCAATTTCAACACTATAAAACATAAAAAAATTGATTTTTAAAATTTTTATCCAGAGATCACCTTTAACTATATCATAGTTAGATCCAGCGTCTTTTAAAAACAAGATTTATAACTAATAATATGGTTAGATCAGTACTAGCCCTTTCAGTCCCAGTCAGTTATCAACATCTAACTTCTCCTAACATAAACAATTACAAAATTTGGTTCTGAAAAAATGAGAGGTAATCAAACAAATGGAACTTAGTTAAATTTCCCATGTTCCAAAAAAAATGTGTTCTAGTTGGTAGAGCTTGTCAGTAAAACTGGCACCAAAACGGCAAAAGAGCGAAGATTCTAACGATTTAGGTTGAGCTATAAAAGAGAGACAAAAAACAAAATTTTTTGTCAAGACATGATCTTCAATGCTTGGTAAAAAACATAAAGGAAAATAGCTGCAGAGTTGCACTGATAACTACTTATTATAAGTATTCAGTGTTATTAAGCAAAAATCTATTTTTAAAGTTTTTAATACTACCAAAGCTTACGAGTCGCTGTACTATTCGACAACTTTTTTGCCAAAAACAAATATTTGTTCATGCCTTACAAAAAATTCTTGTTTTCCTGCTTTATGCTCGCAGCCACAGGTCGGTTAATTAAGATGGCGAGGCGAATGACGTTCAATCCGAATTGAAGGGAAATTTAACATATTATTTGAAATGATCAGTCGTGAAAATTGACAAAACCTACACAAACAAAAATCCATCAAGATCAAATTTATTTCGTAGTTACATAAGCTAAATCCTGTAAACGGTGGGAAAACTCATATAATATAGACGATTTCAATTAAACAAAGTTGACTAGAGACGTAGTGAACAGTAATTTTCAAATTTTCCCTCCACAAATAACAACCCGTAGCCAGTCAACTCTATCCCCCAAAACTTGCTTTATCAGTTTTCTCTGAACTAAAGTGACCATCGATGTATGAAACAGAGTGCAATCGTTTGTCCTGATCCATTAAAAACACAACAAAATCAAACTCACCTGGAGTTCTAGAATTCGTTTTTGCGTGGGAAAATTGACACTGGTCGCCATAAAAACAGTAGCCGTTATTAGCAAAATATCGACACAAAGTTGGTTTGACAGCTCTCGGACCGGGTGCAGCATTCATATAATTCATTACGATCACATTCGAGGATTTCAACGCAGTTTCAAACCCTAAAACATGATAAACAAATAGTCTTCTCGCATCAAACCCCCCGCCGCCATTACTGGTGGAAGCAATGATCTTGCGTTACAAGTAGACATGCGCGCGCACACTTCTCTTGCTCGGTCCCATCTCTTTTTATTGATATGAGTTGCTCGATCTTCTATGTCTCACTGATTCACTGATATAAAGGTTTCCTTACAAATAATTATAATTTGATAACAATTTCATTAATCAAATTGTCTACTCAAGCGAATTCAACATTTATTAGTTTGCACCAATCCTAAGTCATGTTCCATTTTGCAAAATCACTCATCATAGTGCAAGCTATCCCGTTAATTAATTTCAAAACATCTTATCAACAAGTACCTATTTGACAACTATTAAGTAGTTTGCTTGTCTGTTTATTTTACTATCTATTCAATCATTTATTCAATGGTTGATATATTGCTTCGGGCTTTTCACGGTCGAGAGGATCCAGGGAAGATTGCGGAGACTGGACTCTATAAGGAAAATTGTAAAAAGTCAAAAATTGCATTGGAGTTCTTTACGATTGTAGAAATTTTCTACCTTAGGCTTTCTTAAAAACCTGTATTGGTGAGTTTTTTTCCCTTTAAAAAAAGAACACTGAAAATTGCTAAAACATAAACACGCGCCAACTAGACTGCTTGTCTATTCCTTTGTAGTCTCCGAAACTGATCTCAACTGATCACGTGACGTCTGCAGCAGCACAATGGCATTTAACTAGGTTAGGGGTTCCGCGGGGGGGATACATTTCTAAGACTTTCAAGCAGATGCAGATTCATAACAAAGCTAGTAATTCAGAAAGTGTTATCAAAGTAATTGAAGGAATATGTGAAGTTGTTGATGCTTATGGAAGTTATGAAGAAAAACCCGCTACAAGACTGGGGTAAAACCACTTATCAAGAGCATCCCCCCCCCCCCCCACACACACACACAAAATCTAACACAGTTT
>JAOBAT010144874.1:0-11249 GCA_026413305.1 Hydrozoanthus tunicans
AGGGAATTTCTAAAGTAAGGCAGTTATTCTTTACAAATCAAAAACTTGTAAGAGTCCAATTGGCATATTGCCTGTTTCCCCGCTCGTAGCGATGACAGATGGTGATAAATTTTTCCCTTTTAGAAGACAATACGGTGCTCCCAAACGTAAATAACATTACTAAACATAAAAGACCATACGTCCCAGATTTGTCCGTAATGTTGTTTTTTCTTTAACAACAGTAGAAAGGAGAGTTCCCTGGGTGCGAGCAATATCTTGACACGAGGAAGTCCTTGCCTAGGAACTCGCTACTAAACTTATTTCTAACTGTCGCAGCACTTCCCTATCTTTCAGAAGCTTCTAGTATTTTATTCGTATTCTTGATTCCTTTTTCGACAGTCTTAAGCGTAATCGGTATCAAAAGTTCTCCTTGATTACCTTGCCTCACCTGATTTGCATGTCTGACTTCAGTGTCCTTTTTACGGATTATTCGTAGGTTGCTAAAAAGGCAATTGCTTAGAGAATTTGCTTTAAGTCCTTCTTTAAGACCCTGAGTGAAAATCGAACCTCGGCCTTCTGCACTACAGACTGGCGCCATACCAACTTGTGTCGGAACAGGTGAAAAATTGGTGAAAAACCTGATGAAACTCTCAGAACCAACCAGGGTCGAGTTGTTCGAGAGACCCTAGACTATTAGCCTTAATCCAAGGTTAATTACCATGACAACCAATAGATTTTGTTAAGAGTTAGCCCTTGTTTAAAGTTAATCGGCTTTCGAACAGCTGAGCCCAGGGCCCGGTTCCTCAAAACCCGATTAGTGCTAACCCTAGGTTAATTACCTTGACAACCAATAGCCTTTGTTAAGAGTTAACCCTGGGTTAAGTTAATCGGGGTTTTGAGGAACCGGGCCCAGGGCGGTTGTTCAATAGCCGGTTAACTTTAAACCTGGTCTGTAACATAGGGGTGTTACCTGTCCAAACGCCGCCTATTGCCAACTAGTTTTGAAATTTACTATCAACTCAAAAATCTCGATTTGAAAATATAAGTTGCTACAACGGTCAACAAACAAGTTAATGTAACCGCAAATATTGCTTATATATTATAGAGTAATGATCAATCCTGCAATAGAGTTACATTCCTGAAAGCCTAAAGATTCTCTGCTTTATTGAATTCAAATACATATACATTAAAACTATAAGCCGACGTTTTGGCGTCTCCGTAACACCATTTTCAGTGCTAAGTGATTTAAAATAATGCAATGTGAAAAACCTGGTGAAGTTTCAGATTCAGGTCTGTACATTACATTAACTTAAATCATTTAGTCTTGAAAATGGTGTTATGGAGACGACGAAACTTCGACTTATAGTTTTTTGTTCACTACACTTTGCCTAAGCAAAACTTTTCTTATCAAAAGTTTAAAATCATCGAGTTTCGCAGAATTTGGCTTTTAATTATTATGAAGATACATTTGCCTAGACATCAAGCTGATTAATTATTTACTTTGAATAGCAAACCGTACTAGCTATCTTTTTCCGTTTTCTTTGATTTATTCAGCGTTATAATTAACGCACACTAAAACCCAAGCAATTAGTACCTTTGTCCATTTTACCACTGTCTGCGCCACAAACTGTTTATCAAACATTTCCTGCTGCAGTAATAAATTAGTCCAAAACAACAAATAGTTTTAACACCAGACAACTTAGAAAAAATCGTTTAACGTGGACCAAAAGATGGAAGCAAATTCAATTGATAAAGTTGCAACTATATTCTTCATCCGTTTTGTTAAACTTTCAACTGAACGAGTCAGCGACAAAAGTTTTAAGGAAAAAAATATGAAAACGAAAAAAGAAGACAACATGTACAATCGAACTATTCAATAGAACATCTCATCACATTACTAAAGAATGCGACAATTACATTGCAATATCTGCTATGACATTTCCATAGAATGTCTTAATCAACATAAACAATCACTAGTAATCATGATCAGTGTCACTACATATATTAATTATAGGTTATGTACAACAATTGTTAAAGTAGATCTACAACCTAAGGTAGATCACTAGTGCGACACCGCCGGATTGTTGTCGTTGGTTGTCTCTCGATAGACGAGGAAGACAAACGTTGCGCTTCAATGTACATGTAACAAGAAAAAGTTAAATAAATGGAAAATAAAACTAATGTCAGCGGTGTGATCGCATATGGCTACGAAGTCCAAATGCTGAGACGCAGAGTCGATTACAAATCTCGCATGGAATCCCCTCTGTTGTTAGGACAGAGGACGCAGCTCTGTGTCGGCGCTCACGGGCTGCTGCAAGGCGTTGCCGGCGGTCGTTTTCGAAGTTTCCAATAGCGAAGGGATGAATTCCTGCCCATTTGAGGTTGGTTTTCAAGTTGTCCTTGTATCTCTTCTTCGGGCGGCCCTGCTTTCGGCGGCCCGATACCAACTCACCATAGACGATCTGGCCTGGGATCCGAGTTTCATCCATCCGAATCACATGGCCAGTCCAGCGTAGTTGCGCTTGAAGGATTTTGGCTTCGATACTGGTAGAATTGGCTTTGTCAAGAACTTCTTTATCTGTGACCCGGTCCTGCCACCGTATCCGCATAATTGATCGTCGTGCTCTTGTGTGGAACTGTTCCAGCTGTTTAACGTGTCTGCGGTACAGATTCCAGGTTTCGCAGCCATAGAGCAATGATGGAATAACTGCAGCATTGTAAACTTTGAGCTTAGTAGCAAGGCGAATGCCTTTGTGCTGCAGGACCTTGGTGCGGAGCCTGCCAAGTGCCTGGTTTGCTTTCTGTATCCTAGTTGAGATTTCTTTAACCAGAGAGCCATCATTGGAGATGATGCTGCCCAGGTATCTAAATGACTCGACGTTCTTCAGTGGCATGTCGTCGGTGGTTATAGAAGGTTGCTGAGGGGAGCTTGTAGGCGCGGGATGAAGGAAAACCCCAAACCACTTCGTGGCCAAAAGGGAACGTATACCCCCACCTGGTGGTAATGGCCACCTGCTATGCCGCCAACTCTGGGGGCTGAGGATTTGCCCAAATTAAAAGTCGGACTACTTTATTGTACTTCTACATGTTTCCCGTAGTCATCCAACGCTCTTTTCCCAGCCTTCTAGTCTGCACCGGTAAATTAAAATATCATATATTCGTGTCAATTTGCCAGACTACACTGAAAGGTACAATAATTTATCTACACTTCTGTAAATTGACCACGAGCCTAGAGTGACTCTACCCGTACTATCACGGCCTTATATACTCTTCAGCACTAGACTGGAACCCAGTCCCTACTGATTCCGTGCCGTAGAAATATCTATTTCTATGTCTAATTCGCTCATTCCATTCACTCAATCGCCAGAAATAATATTTTTCGTCCAGTATTTGCCCACAAAGAACAAACGCTTACTTTGCATTATTTTCACCAAGTTGCATCTTTATTTTGCGTAAATTGATTACAATGAAAAGAACTCTGTGCCCACGTGGAAACTGCAGTTGAAAATTTAGGAGGATCCCAGTGCACTAATAGGCTGTCAGACTATAATTTCATCCATTGCAACCCACAGAGGAAAGAAATAACCAACATACACTGAACTCTTGTACGCTTCACTATGCATGAGTGTCGAGTTTCTGTATTGGCTTTTGGCGCGAGAAGGGGTAGGCGCAAATTCGAGGGCGGGCTCTAATTAACATTTTTCACTTTTGAGCGGGTGTTTTTTGGGTTTGACCGCGCGAGACTGGGGCCGGGGACTAATTCGAATAAATGCGGTACGGTACCATCAAAAGAAGCTCCTTATTACCTTTTCTTCGTCTGCCTTGCTTTCCATGTATGCCTCAATCGGTAAAGCGACCGCTTGTTGATTAATGTTGTTCACCGACGCGAGTATGAACTTGAATACAGTAAACGCTCTAACAATCCCCCGGGGGGGGGGGTTATCTATATATAGACCTATTGTCCTTCCAGACGTAGGGCTTATTAGAGTTGAGAGCTAGGGCTAACTAGATACAGCGAGGGGAATGGGGGGGGGGAGGGGGGGAGGGATGGTTTAAAAGTTGTCATTAGCCAAAGACAGAAACTCAAGATAAAATAAGATTATCAAACAGATTTAAAAACAACTATGGTAACTCTTTGTTCCTCTAGCACTATAACCTGTACTATTCAAAAACTAAAACAGATATAAACCGTTGGACAAACTATATTTGTGACACAATACGCCTTGTAATGTTTAACTCCTTGGCATCTTAATATTGGGATTTTGGTTGGGGGAGGGCTTATTAGAGGGGAAGGGGGGCTTAATGAAAACCTGGAACTCTAGACGTCAAGCTTATTAGAGAGGGGGGGTCTTATTAGAGAGGGGGGCTCGTTAGAGCGTTTTTGGTACTGGTGGAGCTATCTTTTATATATAGCATCACTGTAAGCTAAGTATATAGTGATACACAATATTCTAGAGCAAAAGTTTTGCGCGTCGTATCGGACTCGGTTGCGGGTTTGAGCTGGATTTGCCCTTTGCATGACACTCTTCGTTTCGATCTCAAGCGAATTTATTTCTTTTCTTCAAGTGGAAAGAATGCTGATGAATTCTATGTCTGCAATTTCGAAACAAGTTTTCTGTCGGCAATGCTTGCATAAATTTGACACTCATATAGTAGCCGTTATGTTAAAAATTATAAGATATACATCTCATTTGCATGATTATAAAATTGGAATCTTACACGTTGGAACTTTTAGCTGAAACTTGTGTGCAAACATTTCACCCAATTTCACCAGACGTTGCACCGTGTAACATCAAAAGTTGAAACATATAGTCGGCAATACGAAATGGCTTGCACAGCGTGACGTAATAAGACCAAGTGAAAAAAGTTTCACAAAATGCTGTTTTTATTAGAACTTCGGATTGTTGTGACTGTTGCAGAAGTAGAATGCGGTTTACTTTTCGTTAAACTGTCTCGCAACGAAAATTCAAAAAAGTTTCACGACTGACCGACATTGTTACACATACGGCCTAACGTCCGCTGAATCTGGTTCCTCATCGTAAACATGTAACAACGGCTTTACTAATTACTAATTAGAACGCACTTTACTTATTATCTGATTTGTGCTTCATTGTGCTAGTCGGTAAGCCTCGCTGTTATTGACTACGAGTCGGCGGCGTTTTGGAGCCATGTGTAGTTCTCGATTTCAGTTGCGAACATTAACATTTTTGTCGGCCAAACATATTTCAATCTGTGTACCGCCAAATGGTAATGAACAGAACCTCAAATGTTGTCATCTTTCGGACATAAAGTAGGCCTGTTTTGTCTTTTCTGTCGGTCAATACCCGGGGCAACTCGCTGTATCGCATTAGTATTACCCTTCCTTCTAAACATTGAGTTTTTGTTCTAATAGTTGGTACTTGGCGATAGCTTCTATCTGTTTATATATTTAAAATACACTTTCTTTGTGATATTTAAAAGTTTCTCGAGTTAAATATCTCCTCGCTATTTTTATCAAACGATTCCTAATACCAAAATCTCCGTCGCTAGTTTGGCAGTCAACTGTTGTCGATGTTGCCGCATTTTAACCAGTTTCAAGGCTGGTTGTTGTTTATCGCAAACTTCTAGAAACGCTGCCAAGTTGACAAGGTTCACTGAACAGACGCTATAAGTAAGTTTTACATGTCCTCGTGGGTTCCTCGTGGAATATTAGATATCAGATACTATTTTCGTAGTCAATTTATTTCGTCACGGTCTTCCGGCGTGCATTTGAATTGATTCAGACCAGTCGATAATTGGCCGTTAATTCGGTCACTCGTGACCGTATTTTTAGAAACAAGAATAAACGTGTTATTTGAAGTTTTTCAAAAGCCATGAAATTTCACTGTTTAAAATTCTTGAAAGCAATAATCCCGTCGACCGTAAAACGTACTTTTAGAACATTTTTATGTTCGAAATCCCTCAAGACTGAAACTTCAAGAGCGCGCGAGTCGTTATTTATTCGTTTGCAGTGACGTCACTCATACATTACAAACGGCGGGAAATTTCATTTCAATCGTCGTTAAAAGCCAAACAGTGTCCTGAATGCTTTAAAAATGGCGGACGTGCTAACTATTCACTTACAGAAAAGCGGTATTTACTTCCCAAAACCTCACCAAACTGCTTTTCCGTTTGGAAATGGAATTGTTTGTCCGTTTGTAAAAGCAGAAAGTTTACAAACTGGAGCTAAAGCTGCAGCAAATGTCATTAATCCTTCTTTAACGTGGACACCGCCAACTCCACCGCCTGGGAAGCTTTCGCCTCCATCGTCACCAGAAATGTGTCTCCAATTGCCCAAAACTCCACGGCAGAAGAAGCCTATGGCAGAAAGCCCAAAATCTCCGAACATAATTCCACCTCGGGGAAGACCGAGAGCAGATGTTGTGAATTTGTTGATTGAAGAAGGAGCCACTTCATGTTGCTCGATTCGTTGTGATATATGCAACCGCGTTTTCCCGCGCGAAAAATCTCTTCAAGCACACAAGAGAACCCATAGCGGAGAAAGGCCTTATACTTGTGATTTCCCCAACTGTGGAAAAGCTTTTGTCCAGAGTGGTCAGCTTAAAACACACCAACGTTTACATACTGGCGAAAAACCTTTCATTTGCTCGGCGGAAAACTGTACGACTCGTTTTACGCATGCCAACCGTCATTGTCCATTGCATCCGTGCGCAAGCTTGAAACGCGAGCTTACAGAGATTCCACTAAAAAAGGTTTTGCTAAACGAAAACACTGAACCCAGTGAATACAAAGTTGCTGTACTACAGTGGTTAGAAAAGTACGAACGAGAGAGAGAGGAAAGAAACCCCGCAAAAATTGAAGAGAGAGAGATGAAGAGAAAGCTATTGAAAGAAGTGGAGCGAGAACAGGTCACTCAGCGAAAGAAAGCAAGGATGGATGCCAAGCGAAGAATGTCGGAACAGAGAGAAAAATGGTTTGGCGCTATGGCACTGGTACAATTAGCTGAGAACTTTAAAAACTGAAGGAATATTTCGGCATAACGAAAGACTTTTAAAAAAAGCAGAATATAAACACTTGAAAGCATTGGAGTGCGAAATTGGACACGTGGAGTTAGTTGAGTGAAACGGTGGCTCGTGGTTTCACTTTCAAGAGTTATGAATGTTTGGAAGTTGCTAACAACTCGTGTCAAAGTTGTTTTAAAAGAAGTCTTAGTGAATTTCAAAATCAAAAGTTTTCATGGTGTAAGTTTAATCAGTTACCTTCACTGAATATATTATTAACCCCTTTCATCAAAATCCAACTTCTCCTTACTTAGAGTTCAGTAAATAAGAAATTTAGTAATGAGAAAAACGAAATTTATCAAAGGGAACTACTGAAGGTCAAAAGTGACGATTTTCGAAATAGAACTGGTACAGAAAAGGGTTAAATACAAGAGCACTTTTATTTATTACTTGAAACTAAAATCCAGAAGTGATTTAGAGAAAAACAAAAAACAGCTTACATCTAAGGGTTCTGTAAGTCAGGGTGTTTTATACAGTCTTGAGTTGAATCTTTAAATATTTTAGGAACTTGTAGATAGAGTAAATAGATTTAAATATGTACAGGACTTACAAGTGTTTTTATATTGTAACCAAAATTTGTAAATTATAGATTGAATTGACACTGCAACAAATCTTTCAAGGTTTAGAAGTACCAATCTCAAAGGAGATTTTTGATAGGACACTAGTTTCTGTGCTCATTTGGGTTGTGTTGGGCTGACTAATATGTGTTGTGTGTTACTAACAATCATTGCTTGCATGTCAATAAATTTTTTGATCAAATACTAAAATATAGTTGTTGTGACAGTATTTTTATAAAGTTGAGATTTTCAATCCTGATGCTTAGCAGTTCTAAACAAAAGGGTTGTTTTGAATTGTTTTTTCATGAACTTTGTTAAAAATTTATTTGCTTCCTAGTTACATTAAAAGGCTTCAGTTTCAGTTATTTTTTCATCCATGATCAACTGTAGACAAGGGCAGCTATAAATGTGCCAACCAGTTTCTAAATGAGAGTTAAGTGCAGAATAAAAAGCAATGGAATTGGAGGTGACTAATGGTTACTATCATTGTTGTACTTTTTCTTGAAATTTCAGGATAAAACGATTTTTTTCCTACCTGTGATGACAGACTTCCCGAATTTTAATGCCAGGGTTCACATGGTCATGAAAAGTTATGGAGTTTGAAATTTCATTTTCCAGGCCAGGAAAAGTCATGGAATCGGTGGAAATTGTCAAGGTTGTGGTGAAGTCATGGAGTTTTATTACTGGTTTAGATTTTGATTGGAAAATCAAATTTTCTTAAATTTTAAACCACTTGTTTGTCTTAAAATAACTAAATTCAGGAGTGTTGAACTGTCTTTCAGTATCCACAAGGTGTAACTGGTGTTTAGAGTTGGATTAAGGTGTTAGTAGCTTATTTTTTGGATTGGTTTACTTGGTTTCTCCACTGGCACCCAAGCTTGCAGCAAGTCTAAGGGAACGATTTAGAGTATAGACAATTTTTTCCCATAGTCATAAATTTAGTCAAAATTTTAAAATAAAAAGAAATGGAAATAAAGGTGCTTTGGGTGCTATTGGAGGTGTTTTAAAGGGGGTTTTTGTATTGCTGTTCTACTCATAATGTTCTATTTTACAACTTAAAGTGGAACAGTGATTGCAAAAACTCCCTCAAAACACCTCCAGTCACGCACACAAAAAACATACAAGATACAAACACAAGTTAAATTAAAGGTAGGTGAATTTTAATTCCAACATTTTAGATTTTAAAATTTTGATTAATTTTATAAGAGTTTATATGGGTAACTGTCTACATTTTTAAAAAATCATTACCTTAGACTTGCTGCAAGCCTGGGGATGACCATGGTTTCTCGATATTTTTTGGTCATGGTTTCATTCCTCGGTTTCAGTGTGAACCCTGGATTTAAGGGCATGGCTGAAAAAAATTTTTCGTGAATTTCCTTGTCCGAGACTGTTGCAAAATCAGTAGCCATTTTGACGGGTTTTGTCAGCTTTCTCAAAACAGTATAAAAATAATAACAAAATTGATATTTACTGAGGAAGCCCCAATAACACTCTAGTGGTTTTCATGGGGGTTTGCATCTAAATTAAAAATATTTGGTATAAATCAAAGTATAAACCAGATACAATAAAATTAGAATAAAACCTGAAATGTTAAACTTATGAAAGATAGTCAAGATTAGTTTTGAAAATTGAAAACTTAGTACTACTGTTTATGTTAAAATTAATTTGTTGAATTCTTCCAAAAAGGTAATGAGATCTGTTTTCCGCCCAATTAGTTTTGCGAGCTGGAAGGTTGAATTTTTGGTGGCTCTGGATGTTGTAGGAGTGGCAGTCTTGTCTTTGGGTCAGAGGGAAGTTTAGAAAACTGTTTTCTTTTTGATTAAAACATTGGAAAACAAAGAACCATCTGTGAACTTTACAGCAGACAGAGAAAGGCTCCAGTTCAGTTGGTTTAAAGCTTCCGATCTTGAGGCTCCATTTTGCCTACCCAATACAAATCACTTTGGACATTTACTGTTTCAGGAACCAGAGTGCCTGAAAAATGCTATTCACTGATTTGGTATACATATACCTTATCTCCTCAAGTATCAGCTAGGGGTGATTTTATTTTATTTTTATACCAAAAGGTGGCAATAATTTGAGGGCAGGTGATTATTTCAAATATTTCTAAGGTCACTGATTACTTTGACTAGATCATACTTGGCATTTCAGCATAATCATCCAGATTTATAGCAGATTCCTGCTTTTGTAACCGTTCAGTTGTGAACAATTATGATTGAAATTTTTTTTTATTACCCAAGATATTAGGTTTTAACATACATTGGAAAGATTAGAGAAAGAGTAAATGGCAACAGATGGCAATTATTTGACAGAGGCAGTTATTTTAGATCAGTTTCTGTCAAAGGGAGGAGGGGGAGTTGATTAATAAAGGGATGATTATTATTCAAGGAAATACTGTACTATTATTCCTAATGTGATGGTTGCATGAGTTCTGCTTTTGCACAAGTGTTTCTCTGAGCTTTTCAGAAAAAGAAAGTTTTTCCTACCCATTATTTTGCATCCTTTGAGACTGCACCACTACATTTATTACTAAAAATTTTTTAAGTAAAGCTGACAAGTTACACTTCAAACTCAAAAGGATATTTGGGTTGTTTGGGCAAGCAAAAATATTACCTACTATGGGCTTCTTTGAAATGACAGCTGGAGTCTGGGCTCCCTAGAGGTTATAAAGCTCCTGCTGAAATTGTTTGGAGAAAACAGAAACAAGCAACAACTGACTTGAGAATGCTAATCTAAGTTAATGACTGACCAATCTTTCAGTTCTGTAAGTGTAGTTTCAAAAAAACCACTACTCAGAAAACTAGCTGGTGGCAAGAATTCTAATCAAGCCATTCTTTTTAAAATTTTTTAAACCCACACAGAAAGATCACTCAGCATATCAATCTTATATTTTCAGAAAGTTTTTTACATTTCATTATTTAGATACTTCCTTTTTTTGTAGCAGAACTGGAAAGAATAATAAAAATGCTAATGAGGCAAAAAATAAATCATTTTAAACAAAAACTCGCCATCGGTTTGCAAGTATGGGTTCCATAAATGTTATGGCTGGAAGACCGGACATTCCATAGAAGTTGACAATTGGCTTTTTGGACTGGTTTGAAGATCAAGTCTAGTTTGAGGTTATGGTTGGTCTGTGATTGGTTGATTTAAGGTTGGGGTAAGTTTTATCTTTCTTTAATTGGCTCAAATGTTTATGTTCTCTACACAAAGTAGGAGCCCTTTCTGCAGTATCATACTTTTAGTAGTGGTAAGCAACAAAAATCCCTCCTCCCAAACTCCAAACAGCCTTACTGACAGATATCAGTAGTAGTAGTATTCCTGACCCTGCAAACTTCCTATAGCCTTGCTTTCAAGTGCCAATAGCTGCAAAATTATTTGCCCCCCCCCCCCTCCGAATTCCATTCAGACTTATTGACAAGTGCCAACATCAACCTCCCTATTCCCCTCAACTTCTACTAGTTCCAAATAGCAATAATATTCCCTAGCCTGTAAACCCCCCCCCCCCCCCAAAAAAAAAAAAAACACACACACACACCTCACATTCCACATAGCCTTGCTGGCATATACAAATAGCAGCATAATTCTTTATGGCATTGATAGCAGAAATATTATTTGCGGGGGGGGGGGGGGGGGGGGGGGGGGGGGGGGGGGGGGGGGGGGGGGGGGGGGGGGG
>JAOBAT010144885.1:0-11247 GCA_026413305.1 Hydrozoanthus tunicans
GAAACTGGTCGAGGTTTATATGCGCTCAGGAGAGGTTTATTGCGTCATGCCGAGGTTACCGTCATTTCCTTCATTAAGAAACACTAGTATTTTTTCCATGGCAGCTATTGTTTAGTTTGATTTTTATTTACACATGGTTTCGCGCAGAAAATGACGCCACGTACATCAGGCGACCAACAAAAGCCAATCAGGCAAATGGGTCTCATTTTATGTGGGTGGCAAATTTGATTAAGGACTAGTTGTAATTGCAGATAAAAATAAATTTGATTAGGTCAGCTGTTTTCGTTAATTTAAGCACGCCTGGACTTAGCATAGCCCAAATAATTTAACTTAAAGTTTATGTCCAATGCTGCATCATTTAAACTTAGCCGTATTGATACCATTTGATTATTTAACGCATCGCCTGAGTATCGTCTTTCTATGCATCAATATCTTATAGTACAGCATAACATTACCCATTTTGTACAAAAAAATCACAGAGATCTGTCAACTACCTCTCGCCGAATCATTGGTAAAAATATCGAAGCTTTGTTGTATCGATCAAAGTTAAAACTAATTGACCAAAACGTTAACAATGAAAAATGATCCAGTTCTGGTACACAGATATCTCGTCATGATTAGGCTTTATGGCTCGATCATAAAAAATGATCAGCAGTGAGGTATTAGCTACAGTTTAAGAAATCGAGCATCGATTCGTTACCTTTGTGTCATTCCGCGACCGCTCTTTCCCTCTCCAGTTTCAAAGCTAAGAAAATTACCAAAGAACGGAATGCTGAAATTATCATTTGCTAAGTTTGAATCACAAAGCATTCATGTCCGAGTCAAAATAGTTGTAGTTTCTTCGATCTTTTTAAGCCATTTTAAAGAGCGGGATGTGCTCGGACTAGATCGAAGTCAAAACGTTACAACGACATTAAAATTACACGAGACTGGAAGCTCAAGCACCTGAATATGGCGTTCCAACGCCGCCAAACTTCAAACTGTTCGTCAAACATGCAAACATTTAATCCAAGTATTCTATCGTTCAATTCAAATATGCAAACATTTAATTCAAATATTCTATCGTTCAATTCAAACACACAAAAATTCAATTCAAATTTTTGATAGACATAAATGCTTTGTAGTTCAAATTAGCGTATGATAATTTCAAAAGTGGTCATATGACATCTGTATGACTGTGATTGAAATTCATGTGAATCAAAAATCGAAGCGAAGTATTCCTTAACCGACGAGTTGAAAAATCGTGATTTCCAAAATGTTTATCTTTAGTATTTTTTAAACTGTCAGGTCCTTTGACTTTATAACTGGATACATTTTCTACACGGTTTATATTATGCCACCGTCTCATTTTAATTGTTGAAATGTTTGTTCTACGCAGACGGCGTCACGCAATTATAGTTCTGATCACATGACGCTTTACCATCATGGCGGTTGCAAGCAGCTTATCAGACTTATGGAACCTGTTGACATTAGGAAACGCTCTCCTTCTACTACTTTTTCTCGTGATGTTCCACTACCTCGTAGAGTTTTACGAGTTCAGGGGAATGCCTCCCGGACCACGGCTCTACAGCATTCCGTTCTTTGGTAATTTTCTTAGCTTTGACAGTGGAGAGGGAAAGAGCGGTCGTGAAATGACACAAAGGTAACGAACCGATGCTCGATTTCTTAAACTGTAGTTAATACTTCAATTTTATCTTGCACTGCTAATCCTTTTTTTATTTTCGAGCAATAAAGCCTGATATCGTGACGAGATGACTGTGTACCAGAACTGGATCATTTTCCATGTGTTAACATTTTGGGTAATATTATCATCTTAGTAACCGAGAGCGAGGTCTGTCCGGGAGAATATTTTGCCCGAGGTCTTTCACTGTACAGACCGAGCGAAGCGAGGTTTGTGCGAAAGACCGAGGGCAAAATATTCTCCCGGACAGACCGAGCAAAACGAGGTTATTAAGATTTTTATTAAATGGCTAATAAGTTTGATTAAAAAAGCATTTATCTCTTGTAAAAATATTCTCCACAATGTTCATTGAACTTCAACTTTCGCTCCGTCGACAAACTTGACGACTTTCTCCATTCGCTGAAAGTTTTCATTCAAAGCTTTTCCTTTCTGGTTATTATTTTCAGTTGACGTTTCTTGTAGAACTTTTCTCGGGTCAATCTTCAATACTTGTAATTTCGAGCTGATAATGAAATTCACCGGACATTGTTTTGACTTTTGAAGTCCGTAACTCAAAAAAGTCCGTACGGTAGCTTATTGACCTAAGTTCAGCCAATCAGAACGCTGGAAATTTGGTTATTGACCGAAAAACAGAGCTACCATTTAGTAAACTATCTTATTACAGTTGTAATAAGCGTTCTTTTTTATTTAAACCAATCTCGAACAAACACCAAGACCTGAGGCGGGAGATTGCAAAGATATGGAATATGAATGGGGCGAAAGTGGTGTCCACTGTCATTCCTTTTTTTTGCCTTCTATTTTCCGCCGCTTACTACGTTTGTATTGCTGATTTTTGGTTTTCTTTGCTTGCTTTATTTTACAATTGTTTTTTTTTTTCGCAAATTTTAGTTTACAAATTTTTATAGAAGTTTGAGAATTTACACCTTGCAATCCTGGCCATAAGTATATCGTTAAATATTTGTCTAAAGGCCACTTGTCTTGATTAGCCCTTATGGTTACGTACAAGTTCTTGCCTATACTTATCAAACTGTAAATTTCTAATCAGAGTGTTGTCCTTCAGTTTCATATGAGTGAATACAGCATATAAATTCGAGTGAGGCCTTACAACTGGAACGGGATATAATCCAAGTGTCGCTGATCTACAGCATTAACAAGGAATCTCTTAAACCCACACAAGGAAAAAGAAAACAATCTCTGACCTGTAAATTTCTAATTTTTAATATTTTCGTATTTCCTGCGATTAATGAGTGTAAATAACGTGGTTGTTGTTGTTTGCTGACTTAAGGTTTCTCCCTGGTCTATAAAAATCTAAAAGTTCATTTCGATGTTCGGGTGTCCCTCCATACACTTTGTTGGTAAAAACTTACCGCTAATTTTAGCTTTGTAGGCAATGCCAACTCCACAAAACTTGTTGTTGCCAACACCAGCGATGACTCCAGCACAACTGTTGCCATGGCTGCAAAATAACGTTTTTTCACCATGAGTACAATGTCTACAATCGACGTTTATTCACCATAACGGAGGGGTTGGTGCAGTGGTAAGATTTCTGCCTCCCAATCGTTAGGTCCCCGGTTCGATTCCCGGCCTGGTCAAGGGTTGAATATTTGGCTGACCTTATTTCTCTCTTAAGTCCACCCATCCTTTCAGGGTCGGTAAAATGAGTACCAGCAAGCTTGGACCGCTTGGCTGTCTGAGGCGCCTTAATGTGCTTTCAGTCCGCTGGGAAGATGGTAAAACAACTTTCGTTTACACGAGACCAGCTATTTGAGATCGTACTTAGAGCCCGCGGTTATTTGTCAACCATTTATCACGTGAACATGAGCAGATCAATCCTCAAACCTCTAACCGTGCAATAATTTACCCGGTTAAAGTGTTTACACGGTACCAACTATCTTTTCATTATGTTATTATCTTTTCCATTATGCCATTTCGGACCGCTCAGGGTTAGCCGTGGCCGCTTAATGGAGGGCTGTTATATAGAGGTTCGACCGCTTAATGGAGGGCTGTTCGACTGTAATAACGATGATGGCGACCAGATAAGAATGACACGAATAATGTACAGTAAAATTGCCTTCTACGGTTCCCCGGCACCATTTGGAGCAAAGCAAAGTATTGCCGCAGTGGAGGCAATTATTGATGACACTTGACGTATTAAAAAACCTATACAAGTCGTTATGTGAGATTTGCGCAGTTGCAACTGCAAGTTCAGCAAAAAAAAGGATTCAATTTCAAAAAGCAGCAAAGAACATCGTTGAACAATTTACCAACCTCTGTTAAAAGATTCGATTAAGAAATCAGTTAAGGTCATTTCCCAGTTTTGCATTGCGCATCTTTACTTCGCATTTTAGAAATTTTAAGATGTTTACACATTTTAGTGATATTCTAGTGAATATCGTGCTCTCGAAGACATATCAGAAAAAATAATGCAAAAAATTAGTTTTCTTCATAATATATGGGGCTTTTTGTTTAACTCGTTTCTGTCCCTCGGAAATGGTGTAAAAAAGCACATGTTTTGCCAGTTTTCCTAGAGTTTCTTCTAAACAAGCATGGGTACCCCACGATATTTTTTCCTTCAATCAGTCAAATTTTAACAGGACTCTCTGAAGAGAAAAAATTGGACAAATCTGAGAGTTGCAAGTGTGGAAGTATGTAAAAATTATAGACAAGATAACACTGTTTTTTGGGGCATTGGAAACATAGTAACAACAAAAGCACACGAAAATGCCTCCTTCACAAAAATGTTTTTGCTGAAAATCACAAGAAAATTGTTCTCCTAATCCAGAAGAACTCTTTACGTTATCTTTCTTTATTTCCCTTGCGCTCCTCGATGTTACCTTGGTTGGCCACATAAGGAACTTATAGTTTTAATTTCAAGCTTACAACAACGGAAAAAAGCCCTAGAGGGGGTGATTGTATCAATCATATCTCAAAAATTAACACGGGCACACCCATTTTTTACGAAATAGATCAAAGACGAGTGCGAGTGTTTCATCAACCGTTCCAAACACCGAGAAAATAATGAAGTCCCGAGGGGCGAAGCCCCCGAGTGCTTTATTGTTTTCGAGGTGTTTGGATAAGGTGATGAAACACGAAGCACGAGTTTTTGATATCGCTTCTCAAACAGTCTTTTGTTGTGTTTTTGCGTTCTACATTTTTTTACAAAATTAGTATGTAATTTATTCAAAATTGGCCTGCCGGGGGTTGCGACTTTCAGTGTGGAAGTCATTTTTGCATGTGCTTCTAAACGATGGATGTTGGAAGCACAGCTAGCTCTCGTTTTCGTTCTCCCAAAACTGTGGCCAAGAATCTAATTTAGTAAGAGGAGCTACACCAAAAAGCACAAAATATAAAGATAAGTGGGCAGTGGAATTGTTTAGAGAATGGCAAAGGGCGAGAAATGTTAAATTTCCTGATTCGGAAGTTGGAAGTGTTTTTAAAGATTACGAGTTTCATCTCGTTTGTAATGTTATGGACAGTGTGGAGGAAATGGATGCCATTTCATTGAATTTCTGGCTCGCTATGTTTATTCAGGAGGTGGCAAAGAAGGGTGGTCGCTACCCAAGTCGTACGCTGTACGGAATCGTGTGTGGTTTGAAGAGGCATTTAGAGGAGGTCAAGGGCGCGTCCGCATTAAATCCCTTGGATTATAAGGACAAGAGGTAGGCATGTGCGTAATGAAGTGACAAGTGTTTGCCTTTGCCTTTGTAAATAAATAATTATTTTACTCTATTTCAACAAAGGGCAGAGTTGTACTTTTGTTATGGTAATTTTGATATAAATACACGCGTTCATTGGGTATCAAAACTCATCCACCTGACCAAAACACGTATCAGCTATTGGCTGTTTATGTGATGAATAATTAATGAGTTCGAGAAATCGTTTTTGCAGTTTACATATAATGTTTGACAAATGAGGAAAGTTTGACAAAAATTTAGGTGCGGGTTCTATTTCAATGAAATGGCCTTGAGGAATTTTAAAATTTCTCAAGACGCCGAACTCACGTGTTCAGTCTGTTCTAGAAAGTTTACTATACACATTTGACACAAGGAACCGTAAATATAGCCTCCACTTGCCGACTGAATCTCGGCATACATACAACACGAATTGTTTCGTGTAAATCAGGTAAATCAAGTGGAATTTTGAGACATGTTGAAAGTTGTATGCAACTTTGGCTTTCTTGCAACAAAATTGTCTGAATGGTGAGGCCTGTAGTAAATGCTTTTGTTTCAATTTCTGACCAAACACGAAAGTTTTCGTGCCCATGCGAATATATCTTCGGTAGCTTTCTTGGTCTCCTAGTCTTAGCTATCATAAAACCCTGATCTGTTCTTTGCTTCAACCACTCTTTTACCCACACAGACTTTACATGTTGTCCAAGTTTTTTTTGTCGCAAGGCAATTGGTACAATAGTTAATAAACAGCGCAGTTTCCCGGGTTTCTTTTTTCCGAGACAATTGCACACGATTTTTTGTTTTGCAAGGCTAAATGTTGCACGCGTGTAAATGGCGGCTAAAATGTATCGCGGGCGAGTTGCATGCAACAGTTTTAGGTAATAGTTGCATCGTGTAAATCGGCCTTAAGAGAGACGTATTTTTTTCTCCGCGAACGGCAGGGAGGTCACGTGACATATTTTTTCGCGCCCTTGCTGTGCGCAGTTCCCGGTTTTTACGTGAAACGAGGGATTTTCATGTCTAACGACAGCGCCAAAAAAACGTGAGTATTTGTTTCATTTTATCAACGCTTGCTATGGAAATGCAGGGTCAAATTTGTGAAAGAATGTTTTATACTTTTATAATTTAAGGAAATATGTTTTTTAAAATGAAAAAGCTGTTTATTACAAGTGATAATAGAATGGGTTACAGTCTCGAAAAGTATCTAAGAAAAACAAGCAATGCAAGCTAGTAAAGTTTATTATGTTAAATACATTGTACGAGAAGCTTCATCGAGAACTTCTAGAGCTGACTGGACATAAAAAGTCGCACTTGCCGTTCGCAAGGTTTCACCTTTAAATTTCCGTGCGCATGAGAATCGATTTTGGAACAAAATTTTGTTCTCGAGATGCTCTTTTCGGTTTTCGATATTCTTATGTTTGAAGGGGAAACAAGGTCTTACAAAGTACTTCCCTGGATCCAGCCGAGAGGGAGGTAATCAAACTAGCATAAACAGAACTCGTTTGAAAATTTGTTACACCAATTTTGAATTTTCTTGCAAACCAAACGCTCAACTAAATGGGCGGTAGCCTCTCAAGGTCTTCAAAAGACTAAATGATCGGTAGTTTTCAGTTTTCTTAAACGACACGAGAAAACATAACCTTTGAGAAAAACGACTATTTTACGTCCATATAGAGTCTAAAAGCGATTTCCATTTTTAATGTAAGGTTTTATTCGGTCCTTGTATATGTGCAGACTATAAACTCGCCAACTTTGCAGTTTAGATAGCTGGTACGTACGACTCTTCTACCGCTTTATTAATTATAGTCTTCAAAAGACTAAAGTAGGCGGTAATTTTCAATTTTCTAAAGAAAGTTATAATAGTCTTTATTCCCAAAGACTGTGAATTCTCACGTTATTTAGAAATATTAAAACTACTGCTCATTAAGTCTCTTGAAGACCTTGGGCGGGAGGGCGGCCGTGACAGCATGATCTATTTGGTAAGTGCGACAAGAATTGCAAACTTGTTTATAGTCCATATTTACAAGGAAAGGCGACCATATAAAACGTTATATCAAAAGTCTAAACCGTTTTAGTTTCTAAGTGTTAACGTTAAATAGTCTTTGTTCAAGAATAGAATTTTCTCGCGTTATTTAAGAAGTTTGCAAACTACCGCTCATTTAGTTTTTGAAGACCTTGAGCGGTTACCGCTCATATAGCCACTTTGTATTTCAAAACCAAAAACACTTACCCTTTAGCGGAAGGACCAGGGTTTTCATCATTGTCAACGAAGTCATAACTACCTTCACTATCCTGTTCCAAGGGATAAACAGAGAAAACAATAAAAACTTGAATGACTTGGTCTGACTTACAGTATCTTTGGGTTTCAAATTCAGGTTTTAATGCAGTCACAAATGCAGACTAGTTAGCAAAAATCAAATCAAGTTCTCCAAGAAAATATTTAAACAAAAGTTAAATATTATCATATAAATTAGACTCAGTTATAAAATGCAACAGCTACTGATTCCCTTGTGTACATGGCAAACAGAACCTTTTACACTCTTGAACAAATTTTGTAAAATTTTGAGGTTGAAATTGGCCAAATTTTAAGAATATCTTGAGAACAATGCTGAGGCTCACATTTGTTACGAATATAATAACTTTGCATCGTTTTCTGAAAAGAATCAATTTACTGATGATTACATATAGCTTAATTAAATATTACAATTGTACACTAATTAATCTAAAATGGTATTTGAAGCCAACAAAAAACAAGCAAAATCCGGTGATACATGACAGTCTAAGAAAATCAAGTATAAAAGCAGGACTGAAGAAAAACATTTTTTTCTGAAATCAAAATATGATTTTCAAGAAATAAATTTTCAAGAACTTTTGACAGAATATTTCGATTTTTATAATCAGATAATTATCAACCAAAAATTACACCAAGGATGCAGTTACTTAAGTATCGTATTTACAAGCTGAATCAATGGAATATGTAGAAAATACAGTACTGTACAAATTGAAATTGAATGTTCAAAAAAACTTAAATTGATTAGCGACTAATTACAGTAGGAAAATAAAAACATTCATAGACATATTTTCAGCCTAAAACTGGCCAAAACCCAAGAGTATCCAGTCTTGGTCTTGTTATAAAAAAAAGGAAGAGTGTATATACAGGGATCGAACAATTTCAGAATATCAAAAATTCAGGATTTTCCAGGGCTTTTAAAGGGCTTGACTAAAACTGCTAAAATTAAAACTATACAAAACTTTAAATGTTAATTATGTTACAGTACTTGAAAGGAATAAAAATGCTGTGTTTTCAAGTGTTTTCAATAAAATTCTATGAATTTTCTAGGGCTTTTTAAAAAATTTCCAGGGGTTTCCAGGGATAACCAGGGCTTCAAAAATATTCCAGGGTTTCCAAGTGCCGTATACACACGAAGCCTGTATATACTGAAATTCAAACTGAGAATACTTTTTTAAAGCTAAGCTGCTGCAAAGAACTTATTTCAGTACGAAAAAACTTGATATCCTGATCAGATGTTTGACTGTGTCTTACACTGACAGCAAGAAAAAACGAAATGTTTGATTTAGTTGCCTTTTTTAAAATTTTTCAAAATCCTTTGGTAGTTTTTGTCGTATAACTCTTAATTAACTCTGCCTTTGATGGATGTAAAAGCAAAAATCACTCACAAAGTTGTCCTCTAGCTCTCTGTGAGTCTTGTCTAAACCATCATCGACAACTGCCACATTGATTCCTTCCCCTGTGATGCCCTGATTCCAAACAGGGACTACATTGTACGTTGCACCAGTCTGTCTATTCTGCAAGAAACAGTACTTAAACAATTAAAACAGAGGTACCCAACATTAAGAGCCATGCTCTGAGGGTTAGCATTGTAATTATTTTTGTAAGTAAAACAATTAAAAATAAAATAGATGAGCTTGTGTCCACCTGAGAAAATAAAGCATTGTTTGAAATATTTTCTTTTGTGGCAATTTGGAAAACAATGGTTTTGTTAACACAGTCTTAAGTGCCTGGGGTGGGGGTACTCCCTATATTGGGGTGGCAGGTATGACCGTTGTATTTTTTAGGGGTTAAAATTGTCGGACCGGTATTTTTTAGGGGTTGTTAAAAGAAATTCTGTGGTAAACCAAGAGTCTTGTTTTTTTTAGGGTTAAAAAATCCCAAGTTATTGGACTGCTTGCAGTCCCTTGTTTTAGCAAACGCGCATACTGAGATGTTAAGAAAAAAGTCTTTGACGAACGTTCTAATACGCGCATGCCTTTATTGACTGCATATCAAGAGGAACTTTGCGCCGATCCGCTAGCTGTCAAGGGAAAATTGGTATTTTTTAGGGTAATTTTAAAACCATGAGGTTTTTTTAGGGGGGAAATTTTTTATCCCTTGGTATTTTTTAGGGTATTTTTGGGACTTTTCTGACAGTCATCTCTACCCTTTTGACCCCGAAGTACCCCCAAGGCTTAAGTGTTCTAAAGAGAAAATGATAACACTTTACTTCAAACGTATCATAGCAAGACTCTGTGCACATAACATGGTGAAAAGGTTTTTAAGCAATGCTGTTTTAAACTTAGATCATTTTTTGTTAGTAAGTGTGAAATCATTTTTAGCAGAATAAGGGTTAAAAAGCAGTAATAGACCTTATACTCATGACTCTGAATTTCACAATTGTGTTTTCCTGTACTAAAACAAGGCTTGGTGGGGATACTAACTTGCTATGTGCAGCAAAATGAATAATCCTGATCTCCCATATAGCATTTCATTACCAAACCTCACTTTGATGCACTTGGGCTGTCAACAAAATAATCCTGCATGCCCTTCCAACAGCCAATTAGATTGGCTGGTTTAATGTTGGCCATATAATAATGTTGAAATGTTACATCTGTAGTTTAAATTAGTATACTTTACATTCATTAACTGCAGCAGCAGTAAAACTTTTTTTAATATTCATATATATGAACTTACATAGTACCACTGATCCTTAAATTCTTCATCATTGAAACTGATTTGTGATACAGCAAAACATGGTCTGTAAACCTTTAGTACTTGCTGGGCCAACCATTCAACCTATTATTCAATAAAACACAAATAAATCAGTTCTGTTATATAAACTAAGGCAGAATGAAAGTTAACTCTGAAGATGATCTGTTAAGATCGAAAACGTTCAGTTTTTTAAAAATTACATACACTATTTTTACCTATTTTGACTAAAATAAAAAAGTTTACCATGTTTGTTAAGATTTGTTTTACTTTAATTAATAGCTTGTTGTTAACTTAAGTCTACCCAGCATACAGTAATCAAAGAGCTTTTTGAGCCAGCTCATGCACTCATACATGAAGTAAAAGAGCTTTATAAATATGTTGCTTTTCGTTTTACATGCCACAGGAGCTTTGAAAGTCCAAATGAACAGACAAAACGAAAAACAGTACAGTACTTTGGGTCAGATTTTAATTTATTTGTTGTGGCCGCTGTCTTTGGTTTGAATTTGTGCGGTATAGCTTTCGGTTGCTGTAATATTATCACCCCTGCTATGTTCTGACACTATAAAATAACAACCAACAACTGTATATGACTTTCACATCTACTCCTGCAGTTTGTACCCTCACAAAACTTTATTCTTTGCACATGTGCACACAAAAGAGCTAAAAAGAACATTACTTCATGACTAAAGTTCAAGAATATAAACAATTATATTTATTTCTGAGTTAAGTTGCTTCAACCCTTTCAGCCATAAATATATATATATATATATATATTTCTGTGGACGCAGACTTGATTCATTCACCCTGATGAAGGCCATTTAATGTGCGCCAAAATATAGGTGTTTAAAATTGACAACTGGTTTTTCCTTTTGTGCTTAATTTTATAATTATTAAGGAATATCGTGGAC
>JAOBAT010144907.1:0-11244 GCA_026413305.1 Hydrozoanthus tunicans
GCACTTCGTGTTGTGTGGTGATGGCACTTCGTGTTGTGTGGTGATGGCACTTCGTGTTGTGTGGTGATGGCACTTCGTGTTGTGTGCTGATGGCACTTCGTGTTGTGTGCTGATGGCACTTCGTGTTGTGTGGTGATGGCACTTTGTGTTGTGTGCTGATGGCACTTCGTGTTGTGTGGTGATGGCACTTCGTGTTGTGTGCTGACTGCACTTAGTGTTGTGTGCTGATGACACTTCGCACGTGACCCCAGGCTTGATTCAGGATCCACCATTTCCAAAACCTCCAATTAGCCAATTAGCGCCTACTTTGGAGATGGTCACACCATTCAGGGTCTGAATACCACGCCGAAAAACCTAACCGTTAACCACTTACTTTGAACTGTAATTTGAAAGAGCGGAAAGTGGTACTCGGCGTTGGAATGCAGGCCGGTTTGTTTCTGATTTTCTTCTCTATAGTCTTCAGCTTTGCAATATTATTTTTTCCGTGCCACATTAGCATTTCATGTTTTTCCATAGTTTGTTTTAACTCTGTATTCCCGATTTTACTAAATAGTACTTGTACATACTGGTTTGCTGATCTTATTTCGTTGTCTTTCCGTTTAACAGACGTTTGGTAGATGATTGAAGACTGAAGGCAATTTCCGTTAACTGGACAGTTGTTTTTGCTTCGGCAGTTACAAGTTTTTTTGTCAGACTGGAGATTGTTGCGGTCATGTTCATTCAGTAGATTCTTGTTGTGGGTATCAATAAATTTTTTTTTATATACTATAGTATATATTTCTCTTATTTGTAACTCTTGTAACCTGGAATGCAGTTTGTTGTTTATGTTGATACTACATAACAGAAACACTGAAAGTGAGGTATAACCTGCAAAAATATGACTACTGTAATCATTGATCAAACGTTAAACGCAAATCTTTTTGTTGCAGCTGAGCTTGAATGCAGTGACAGCTCATCTGCCGAAACTGGAGGCTCGCGAAGAAGTTGTCAGATTCTTAACAATTTACATCATGACTGACCAAGGGCACAATAAAAACATCCTTGGCGCTACCATAAGATGGACGTTTATTTCAAGTTTGAAACAGCTGAAAGACATTTACAATGTCAAAACATTTACTTAAAATTTGTTGCTAGATTTGGTTACTGAATCTCAAACTTTACTCACTCAATTTACAAAACTCGACAACACCTGAATAAAAACCGCACTTTACATAAGGCTAACTCTCTGTTTTTTCCAATATAACAATTTATATTGGTGCTTTGACTTCTGTTTAACGGACTGTTAAACAAATAAATAAACACCTTTAACAATTTACATCCGCATACTTCTAAAAACCGAGCGAAATGACTTGAAGGTTCAGCTATTAGCAATATTTTCAGTGGGCCTAAAACTTCTGCTTCTCATGTAAATCCTATTGATAATATGGATAAGCTCCACAAACACAAAAGAACTCCATTACATAATAACGCTAACGATTCTTGAATAACACACCACAAAACACTATCAAGCATTTCACTCCATTATATAATAACGCTACAATTCTTGAATAATACATCACAAAACACTATCGAGCACTTCACTCCATTATATAAAAACGCTACAATTCTTGAATAACACATCACAAAACACTATCGAGCACTTCAGTGGGTCCACTTTTTCTTTTCTCTTTCTCCTGGGCCTCTAAGTTCTCTCCATTGCTACTGTCAGGGAGATTTGGCTGACACTTCTCCTCTTGAACAGGCGCAGCTCCCTCCAATTCTTGCATTGATTTTACTTCAACGTTTTCTGGTCGAACTTTGCACAACCCGATGGAACGACACAACTTGGTTATGCTGAGCTGGCCGAAGTTATTTATGGGTCCTGCCACTGCACACATAGCCTGGAATATAAAGGTTGCAAAGAACCAGCTAGTCACCATGACAATCATCAGGAACTGACCGAGCTGGTTGTAGGCAAGAACGACCGACGGCATCATCATCACGCCTGTAAGTACGATAACAAGATGTCACTGTTGTACTACTAGTCATAACATTGACAGCAACAGAATCAGCAACAACATTAACGGAATCAAAGGACCCCTTGGGTTTATTCAGAATGCAATGGTTTTGTCCGAAATGAAAGCAAATGTAAGAACCATACCAACAGCAATCCATTGGTTTAATAGGAATTCAATTACTTTATCTTCGAGACAGTGTGAAGCATTTAATGTAAACAGTAACAGTTCAGCTAGCAGTTCACATTTTGGATTATTCTGCTGATTTTTCACAATACTACAATGGAACCATTCGTAGCAAGTAAGACAGTAGTAGATCACATTCGACTCTCGACCTTCTTGTGCAGTTATCTGATTTAGATTACTACAAGCATAATCATCGGCCTGCCAACAGGCGTTGTCCCTTCATGGTATTGCCAACTCATCCTAGACAAATAATTGGCAGAGACAACAACTGACAACAAGACCCATACTTTTTATCCTCTATAATATATGTTTGGCCATTTACACTCTAAATTTATACTCTAAATACCAGTTTGTCCAGAGTTTAGAGTTGAGTAAAAACATGATGGCTTATGTCAAACAAATAACATCTGTGGTTCCAGTCAAGTATCCTGCAAAAAAATCGTCGTTCGGACGGATTTGAAAGAGAATTATATTTGTTAGAAAATTATTGAACAAGACAAACATCTTTGAAGAATGAACTTGAAAGTCACGATTTCCGTTGTTCAAACTCTACAACAGCTAAATAGCTTTCTATAATAGTGTTGACTTCAAATGACTATATAAAATATTTGTGCAAGCTTTAATGCCATTTCCAGCATTTATTTGAAGCATTGATACTCGTCTTAAAAAAATCTTGACGAGAAGAACAAACGTTATTGTCAAAATTATGGCTAAAGAAGCAACAAAATGTTTTAAGGTCGGCGAATAGGCAATAAGAATTTGCAGTCCATCGTGTGACCGGAACCACAGATATTACTTTGCTTGGCCTCACACACGAACTTCGAATTCAATAGCGGAATCGCAATGCTAGATTGTCTTGAGTTCTTGTTTAAGGTCTCGTTACAATAAATTCTACATGCTTCGCATTCCGAGTTCAAAAATGGTATTAATGGTCGTAATACAACGACACCTTCTAGAATTACTACTTTATTATCATGATTACAATAACAACACTAAAATCCGAACCTTAACAAGGTCTAATGTCGTGATTTCACTATTACAAATACGACACTTGCGATAAGAAACCTGTTTGCATTTAGACCTACCAAATGTTCATAAGCCGCTCAATAAAAGCTACCACAACAAAATAATTTCCAAAAATTACACACAATAGTTTCAGTCCATAGTATTGAAACTAAACAGTTAATCTCGGTGGAAATACCTGTAATAAACGTTGTAACTGCTGCCATGGTAACGGCAGATCCAATGTGGGAGAGAGAGAAGCGCACTCGTTTGTTCCGCTCGTCTTTTCTTAGTGACATGCGGTAAGCCACCCCATAATGCATTGTGAAGTCGATGGAAAGACCAACCGCCACTGACATCACGATGGATTCCAGTATGTTTAGGTACCAACCCGCTAGTACGAGGCACCCAACTGTTACAGCAATGATACCAACTATGGTGATAATGGCGTACAAACTGATAAAAATGTTCAGTGTTGTTAACAACATGACCAGGAGGGCGATGGCAATTGAAATTCCCATTGACGATAATGTTCCATCAGCAATGTTCGTCTGAAGACTGTAAAACTGCATTCCCCAGGAGACTACCCAACCGTTGCGTAAGCCTTGAGGTGCTTTGGCGAGAACTTCTTCAGCCCAGGGGTTAACGTCGTTCCAAAACTTATTAGTGACTTTGTACTCATCCGTGTAAGGAACACTGGATTGGAAAGTAAATACAAGTCCCTTTACTTCACCGTTGGCACTATCATAAAAAGGTCCGTTGAACCAAATTGATCTGAAACGAGATACTTTAATGAGACATTCTCCAAATACATGTCTTGGGTACGGAAAGGCAGTATTATTGCAACACGGCGATGGAAGTCCGTAAAATCCGCATGGACTTGCCATCATATTTTTAAACACTTTCATCAGACAATCCTGATTACTTGGTTTGTAAAACGTTTTGTTCGCGATGTTACTACACAGAGAAAGTAACCATTCTTGAGCCTTGGGTTCCAACATATCAAAGGAACTATCGAATTCGATCGAGCCTCTGTTATCAGGATCTAGATGGTCTCCATTATCGGCAGCTTTTACTCCCCATATAAACATAATAACTCTACCACCAGACGATTTCTGGTTGAACCGAAAGTGGCTTTTATAGAAGAGATCATATTGTTCCAATGGGTGTGAGGAAGAAAAAACTTGGAAATCTTTGCTGATTGGTAACTGCAGTCCCGGTTTCACAAAGTCAACACAGAGAAACCCAGCAGTGAGAGCAAGAAAGACAACTAGCCACAACCACCGCAGTTTGATCACAACAGTTGGAAGCCAACAACGGAACACCTTGTCAGCAGTCTTTCTAAAGAAGGTGTTCGTGGACCTTAGACAAACACAAGGATAGTCGAACATCCTTAAGATGCACGGCACATTCTCCCCTTCAATATCATTGGTTGCTCTATTCTCTTGTGTATCTCCAGAAGACCTCTCCATCTGCATAGCTGAAGGCTGTGTCGCTTCTGGTCTTGCAGTTACAGCCGGCCTTTTCAGAATGTAGCGTTCATGCAGTAGGACCACAGCCGGGAAAAACGTAATCATCATGAGGTAGTTTGCCAAAATAGCTGTCCCTGCGAATATTCCAAAGCATTTGATTGCGGTAATGGTTGACGAGACACTTGCATAGAACGCTGATGCTGTGGTCAAACTTGTAACAAACATAGATAATGCCGCGTAACGCAAAGTTTTCCACGTCAAGTCGATGGCACTCGCACTCGGATACGCGTCTTTAGTCTGGCACCAAATGTCGTAATACACGAACGCGTCATCGGCTCCAATTCCAACAAGGAAAACAAACGCTGTTACATTTAGAAATGGAAAAAACTTGATACCAAAAACGAAGTGGTATAGAAAATAAGCAATCACCAACGCAAAAATCACGCACTCTAGGGCGTGGATTGCCAAAATGATTGATTGTAGATAAAAAACCATAATCACAAATACCAGTGCCATTGACAGCGCGGGATAAATAGCGTCTGATATTAACTTTTTATTGAATACGTCAAATTTCATGCCTCCGAACCTGAAAGCTGCTAGTTGTACCCCATCGTTCTTTGGGTATGTTTCAGGATCTGTGAGTTTTTCAAATGAATTATAGTATGTAGTTTCCCTTGAGAATTGGTAACTTGAAATAACAACTAGGGTGGACGTGAGTTTTGTGGCACTCTCTGACGAAAGGAACTTGTTGTCTGACAAATAGTGTAAGATGTTGTACACAGCATTGAAGTCAGCACATCTTGCAGGAATCTGTTTATCACAAGAGCTTTGGCAGTTATCTTTTAACAACCCCTTTACAAAGTAACCTGAACAGTTTCTAAGTAATTCAAGTGTTCTTGTGACGTCATCTTCGGTTATGTCATTGCAGGAGGTGCGGTTATTCAACAACGCAACATAGTTACCGACGGAGTCACTTGGACAACCTGAAGTCGGTTGGACGATTCTTTGTTCCAATGCACAAACCGCCTTCAGGCTTCTAGCGTTAAACAATGATCCGCCAGATGTAGATTTAAAAACAAGTAAATTGCGCCAATTAATATTATATATAACGTTGCCACAAGGGTTCGACACTACAGATCTTCGCCTTCTGAAAGTAGCATTTGTTGGCGGGTGAAATGTCAAAGTTTTGCTTTTATACAGAGCATCATCAAAGGTTTCCGTAAGAACATTTGTGCGTTTACTGAGCTCGGTACCTCTTGGTTCAAATCCCTGCAGTTGAAAACATTTACAAATGAGTATTTAACGAATTAATTAAAACAAAACTTATACCTTCAAACTACTGTTTAATTACGTTACTTCTATCTTAGATAATACAGACTTATTTCATAAAAGGCGTCAGTTTTAATGTTATTTTGTCTTTGAAGCCTTACTTTCTTTAAACTGAAAAAAACATCGAAAGTTAAACGCACCTGGCAGTCTATACTCGCTTGGAGGCTGAGCCATTTAGGGGTGGGCCATTTGACCTTTGAGGGGGAGGTTGGAAGAATTGGTGAGGGTAAGAATTTATTTTTCAGTTGTCTGATGGTGTAGGATAGATTTTTTGTCCTTTAAAGGTTTGACAGAACATTTTTTCTGTGTGCATATCATCGACTGCAGGAATCATTCTAGGTTTCTGGCAAACCACCCAGCTTCACAGATCATACGAAAGGAATACTTTGATCCTTTTATATGAAGTATCAATAAATTTTTGGCTCTAGTAAATTCTTGTCACTGTCTAAAAGGTATTGCTGGACAGTGTGCTGATTTGCACTATAGACAACATTAAATTTTCCATAAGATAGATCCCTCCGTTGGCAGGAATTCTTTCTTGCCTCACAATCCATGAAGGCATTTTTTTCTGCCTATATCTGTGTTTCAAGTTTTTTTTCATTGTGACAACTTTTGCAGGAAATATTTTTCAAAATTCTTTTAACCTCCCCTTCATTAGGTGGCCAATACTACCAAAAAAATGAATGCTACCTACTAGACTCTTAGAACTAGCTGCAGGCTACTACAATGTTGTGTGGAAAGTTTAGGTCTGATTTCTTGGGCAAACAAATCTCAGTGGGAACAAGTTGAATTATTCTTGTACACACAGTTACAGATGTTGTACTTATTACACGTTAAACTGATATAAAATTAATATAAGAGCGGAGGGGTTGGCGCAGTGGTAAGATCTCTGCCTCCCAATCCTGAGATCTCCGGTTCAATCCCTTTCCTGGTTGAGGGTTGAATATTTGGGCTATCTTCTTTCCCGTTAAAGGCAACTCAGCTTTCCATCCTTCCGGGGTCAGTAAAATGAGTACAAGTAACATGGATCGCTTTAAAGTGGCTGCCAATTCCACCTATATATGCTTCTAGTCTGCTGGGGGTAAACTGATAATTGTAAAGTGCCTTTGAGTATTAATATGGAAAGGGCGCTATATAAAGGCACTGCTTTACTTTACTTACTTTTTAAAACTTGTACTCAGGCTACCAATGTTCTGCCTTTGGTACAGGGTCTGAAATTAACTTTTTCCTAAGAGACCATCTGTCGACTAACCCAAATACATTGGTTGCCAGATGGAAGGGTTTGGTCGCCAAACAAAAGTGCGAGTCAATTTTGGTTTCTTCCCTTAGAATTGCAGCTTTGTTGCTCAACTTGCCTCAACATGACAAAACAATTTCTCTGGCACCTTAATTTTAGTCAAGCACAAAATTTAGCTGGGTAAACAATCGTTGCCTTGTTTTGTACAACTGTCCAAGGGAGCTTAACATTTTCTTCAACAAAAAGCACTTTTATCTTGTTCTTGGATATTTAAATTCCAAGGAGATAAGAGGTTAGTCACTAGATGGCCAGTTTTATAATTCTGGTTGCCAACATTCAGTTTTTGGCCCATTGGCAACCATTGAGTCCCAATTTCGGCAAAAAAGTTAATTTCAAGCCTCAAGAAGGGATAAAGGGAAAGACCTAACAGTATTTTTACCTTTGTGGGTTCTTCAAAGCTGGGTAGATTTGGAGCGCCCAGAGCAGGGAGGAAGGAAAAGGCTGCTAGCATTGCCACAATAACTGGAACAATACAGAACACAACCACTGCAACAACATCCTTCAAGACTGGCCTGAAACAAATTTCAAGATAGACAGACTGAAGATGACAATATACTGTATATGTATGAACATTTAGTACCAGGAAATTAATTTATTTCAAATGATGTTAAATTATAATTACATACACCAGTAACTAAAATAGAATCCATTGTTGGTAAAATTAAAAATTGCTGGCTGCATGTCTCAGGATTCATTTGGACAAAAATCTTTCTAGTCTTCTTCTTGAGATGAGTTCGGCTGTAGCATTAACAAACCAGATTGCTGATTAACTGATGACAAAGGTCTGATAAAATCATTCAAACACATGATGAATTAAGTGGCAGTGAATTCACTTAAAAAATGCAATTATTAAATTGCAAAAAATACATTCATGATCCTTAGCAATGTAAAATTAGTATACATTGTATACTTAAAGTCATTCATTAGCCAGTACAGTTTCTAAAAGACAATTGTAATTCAGATCTAGAGGGGAAAAAAGGATACATTAGAATGCAATACATTTCTGGTAAAAAGAATGAGTTTGATCAGAAGTTACAAATTAAAAAAGAAAATATTGCTACTATCTGAGATACAACAGATGGCAAGTTTATGCAATCCTTATTTTCCAACTCAGTCAAAGACCCCACCCCTGACTCCACCACCCATGTCTTGATCATCTCTTTTGCCAAAATTTGAGCTCAGTAATCTAGAACTCAGGTTTACACATAAAGTTATCAAACTAAAAAAATACACAAAATTATTAGGTTAAAAATATTAAAAAAGTTATTAATTTAAAAATCACACTCATGATCCTGATTGAACATAAAATTAGTGTACATTGTATACTTTAAGTCATTCATTGGCCAGCACAGTTTCTAAAAGATAATTGTAATCATAGGGAAAAAAGAAATCATGAGAATGCAGTTCATTTCTTGCAAAAAGAATGAGTTTGATCAGAAGTTACAAGTTAAAAATGAAACTATTGCTACTATCTGAGACATAACAGCTGGCAAATTTGTGCATATTTTGCAACTAGGTCAAAGTCCATCCATCCCCTCCCCTGCTGCCACCCATGTCTTAATTATCTTTTTCAACAAAAATTTGAGCTCAACAATTAATCCAGAATTCCGGTTTGCACCGAGTTCTTCCCTGCACTAAATCTATATATTTCTCATTTAGCTAGTTGAGTATGGCTTTAACTTGGCCACAGCAACTGAAGTTAAAAAGATCTCTTTTCCTAGCTCCTCAGCCCAGTTGTTAATAATATTACTACAATTAACATGGTTGAATTATGTACTCTGAAGTCCGTAATGATGACATAGAGCAGGATATTGGTACAGCTTGGGTTGAAAAATTTTTCCAAATCAATATTATTTTAGTATTAGGGTATGTACATAACAATATAGGGTGGAAAGATTTCAAACATAAATTTGGAAATCAAACAGTACTTAAAATTAATAAACTTACTAGCATCTGCTGCTATTTTATTTAGTGGTAACACATTTTCTCACATCTCCCAGTTTGCAGCATTCCTCAAACTTAAGTATCTTAGTCAGACTACATATTATAATATTCAAAACAAGTATTTGTTTCCAGTGGTAGACAAAGCCTAGAACGAAGAAAATTCAAATGTAATAGATAGTATTAAGGCAAATGGACCAGCCAACTTGATTGGTGATGGAAGGTGCGACAGTCCTGGTCACAATGCCAAACACTATACTCACACAATTATGTCGGAACAGGGGAAAGTGGCCAATTTCAGTTTAGTGCAAGTAACTGAAGTAAGTTCTTCTAATGCAATGGAAAAGGAAGGTTTTGAGCACTGTATTAAGGGTTTGCAAAAAGATGGTGTTACAATCAATAGAATTACTACTGACCAGCATACATCATGATATGCCCACCCATTTTAACAATTAAAAAAAATTGAAACAAGGAAAATTAATTCAAATTTTTTCAGTTGCAAAATATGTAACCTGTGTTTTAATGCAATATCAGTTATAAAGTATCATTCTAATTGATAGTTTTGAAAAATAAACTGTTTATATTGGGAGAAATATACTTAATGCAAATTTTAAAGCAGATTTGGGCAGCTACATTAAAACTACCAATGTCTCAAAAACAAACAATCACATCATTTTATTGGTTCTTGTAACCATGGCAACAAACTAATTAGCATGTGACTAATACTAATTGAAAGGACATAACCTAATTGAAATCATGCCAAACTTGAAGCCAAACAGAGAAAGTACATTGAAATTCATAAGGGGGGTTAACAATCCCCCCCCCCCATCAACCATATACGTTTGGCCAAAAGGCTTGACCATTTATGGGTTGAATGAATTCAAACAATCAAAAAATGACCTGAACCTAACCCTTTTACTAAATTACTAAACCTGGACTTAAATTCTGTACAGTAGACTTTAATTTATGAGGTACTGGCACAAAGAATCCAGGAATGGATGAATACTCCCTTTCCCTTTGTTTAGATTTTTAAAGAAAACAAAGCTGTCATAAATATTAACATTATAAAAAACATGCAAGAATAAATTGCTCCAAACACTTTTTTTCAATTTAATAGAACTGTACAGCAAATGCTGAAATAACTTGCTTAAATATATATTTTTTAAAAATTGAGTTACAGTTGTGAGTCTGCTAAACTATAAAATCAAAATTTTATATTAATGAATGAGGAAACTAGAACAATTCACGGTTCAAAGTTACAAATTTTCAGAATAAACAAGCTGCGGCTGTCAACAGGTCTTACGGTAAACTTTATCGACTGTACTTAAAAGCGGTCTATCTAGTGGTCAGGAGCTAGAAACAGACTCGTTTTATAGTGTACAAAAACTGGCTCTTGTTGTAGCACAATACAAATAATGAATGTTTTGAGGTTGTAAAAAATACAACACCAAGTCCAAGTCGGGTCAAAAGACAAAACTGATTCTCAAATAAACGCGACAAGATTCATTTACTATTCATTACCACCGCTTTTATTCATTATTTTCAACAAAAGACCACGCTAGCGTCCATATCAACAGTTCTTACCAATCCGAATTTGTTGTGCGGGATTGGTCGCCATGATCTCGTGATTCAGCTAGCTTGTCTTCCTCCTCGAACTCGCACGAAGAAAACTCTGGCTCAAACTAGTACACCTGTATGGTATTACCTGGGCGAAGTTAGCCATCGAAACCTTCACTACTTGAAGAACTCCTTTCAGTCGATTCAGAATAAGTTTCCTCTTCTGAAACTATAACTGCTGCGATTACAGCACAAGAATCGAGACACGCGAAGGAAAGGAAGAATAAACTGCAAAAGAATTCACTATATGACGTCACGTGTAACTAATCATTTTGCGGCAAACCAAAAACCCTTCGAATTGTACTTATTTTAAGTTAAACTTTAATTACACACATCCTTAAGGGGTAGATGAAGTTCCTCTTTAAAATGAATGAATGGGCGAATTCATCGTAAAACCAGCTGTGGG